>NTHP01001213.1:3562-22015 GCA_003416845.1 Oplegnathus fasciatus | reverse complement strand
GTTTTCAGTCTACAGCAAAAATACAGGAATTGGCCTCACTGTTCCAATACTTTTGGAGGGGAGTGTACATATGTATTTGTACTTATACATTTGACTTCTGTATGGGAGCGACAAGAAACGCATAAACTGTTGTGTGAAAAAGACGTTTTGATTTGAGATTTGCACACAGTATTTTGAGAACTTTCATTTGACGTTTGAAAAACTGTAAAACTTCAATGTTCTCTACTGGCCTGAAGGGGTTGATATTGTGTCCCTTCTAACCCTGGTAAAATTGCCCGCAGAAATAAATTGAATTTACCACAGAAATTTTGTAAATATAATGAACGTAGGATGGTTAGCTAATCCAAAGTTATTCTTTAAAACCTTGATCTTGGAAACTGGACCTGGGCCCTGAGGAGCAACATGTTGACCAGTGAAAACCAGCTTTCTACCAGAATTGAAAACAGAAAACTTGACAAGGTTGAGCTCAGTTATCTTTTTAAAGAAATGAGCAAAACATATGAAAAGATCAACAAAGATGTGACAACTTACTTTGATGATGACAGAGACAAAGAAATGTTGGTATGTCAGTATGTCAGTATGAAGAACAGCAACTGATCAGATCTCTCATTGACGATGTTGAACAACAGTCCCTTGATGCAATTAAGAGCAGACCTGTAGCTACAAGAGGCTACAGTCCAACTTACTTACAAGAAGTGGCCAACGATGTAAAAGAAAAAGTGACAGAGTTTGAATCAAAGTGGAAATATGCTCTGAAGAAGGAGTTTACAGATGATCTCTTACTGTATGTATTTGACAGAGCAGAGAGTTGGCTTTCACAGTCCCACAAGAAATTCAAAATGAACAACGATGCACTCTCTTATTTAGAAAGCAAGAAAATGCAATATTACAACATTTTCAGAAGCTTTTGTAAAGGAAGCTCATCTGCTGTTGTGCTTGGAGAACTGATCTGTGAAAAACTGAAGAGTTCTACTGTTGAGGCTGTCTGCAACAAGACTGCCATTGATCTCGCTGGAGAGATGATGTGCAGTTTCCCAGCATTCAATGGGAACAGGTTGAACTTGGAGAAACGTGTTGAAGTCACTGGCAGAGAAAGAGGACTTTGATGGTTTTATCACCTACATCCAACACCCAAGGAAGCAAGTAGAGACTTTTATAAAACAGGAAGTAAAGAAATACATCTTCACAGATCAAAGAGATAAAACTCTGAATACACTCAAGAAAAATGCTGACGACATCAAAAAACTTGTGAGTCAAGTTTTATTTGATGCAACAGAGAAAGTCAAAACTCANNTTATATATACGTAGTATAATATATTAATATTAATATTAAATCAATGTGCCATCTACAGAGTTGGTGAATGAGGATTTCTGGAAATTAAAATTGTTTCCATGATTTTAAAACAGAACACAATATGCTGTTTGTTTGTTTATTTGTTTGTTTTTAAGAGATAGAGAAAGAGGAGTGGTGTTTGATGTCTGAATTGTTGCATGTAGGGATGGATATTTTTAATTGTTATTAAATTTTTTTCATAGTATCATAAGATCCTGTACATCTCAAAAACCAACAGAAAATCAGCTAACAAGGGGTATCACCCTTGTTAGCTGTATGAATATCATATTATTCGAATTCTCTAATCAGTAACAGAGCTCAAACACAATTGATATTGGACAATTATTATATTGAAAATATAATTATATAAAGATTTCTGCCTCGGTCACACTTTTGTTCAGCACAAACACACACACGCTTCCCCTCTGGGGGAAACGTCTACACCTTTCACANTTTACTGACTTTATCGATGACAGGCGAATTTATCTGTGAGTAATAAATGTGGACAGTCAATGAATCAATACAAACTACAGGTGATGAGACTGGAACACAGAAATCTGATTGCTTTATTCAAATTAATACTTCAAATAAAAGAGCGCACAAGAAAGTAATTTGGAGAATGGAGTGAGTCATAAAAACATATTATATATACGTAGTATAATATATTAATATTAATATTCAATCAATGTGCCATCTACAGAGTTGGTGAATGAGGATTTCTGGAAATGAAAATTGTTTCTGTGATTTTAAAACAGAACACAATATGCTGTTTGTTTGTTTGTTTGTTTGTTTGTTTGTTTTTAAGAGATAGAGAAAGAGGAGTGGTGTTTGATGTCTGAATTGTTGCATGTAAGGATGGATATTTTTAATTGTTATTAAATCATAATACATGAAGTTTAAACATGGAAAGAGTTGTGAGAGGGTGGTTTAAAATCACATCTAAACATCATGTCAAACAAGTATTGTCTGCTTGTATTTCTGTATGTATCAACATTTTAAAATTAATCATAAGAACATATCAAACATGACTGATGAAGGATGCTTTATGTTTCTGATTATTTGAAATGAAGTCTTTGAAGCTGTTGTTTTCATCTCATTTCATCTATTATGTCCACATTAGTATGAGTTTTGTTGTTTTGTTTATTTAGCATTTTTTGTGTCCTGACTATTCTGATGTTCTATTCTTTTGCAAACAACATAAGTCGTGTGAAGAAATCTGTTGAGGGTAACCTCTCATGTTATTAATGAGCATAAAGAGTTACAATAAAAATAACTACTTCATATCTGCTAAAAGACCAGGTTTCTTAGTGTTTCTGATATGATCTGCCACAGACCACAGTGCATTTATGCCTTACAGTGGATTTTTTCATATTCAAGGGTTTTTTCATAGTATCATAAGATCCTGTACATCTCAAAAACCAACAAAAAATCAGCTAACATGGGGTATCACCTTCGACTGTATGAATATCATATTACTCGAATTCTCTAATCACCAACAGAGCTGGACAATAATTATACTGAAAATTTAATTATATAAAGATTTCTGCCTCGGTCACACTTTTGTTCAGCACAAACACACACACGCTTCCCCTCTGGGGGAAACGTCTACACCTTTCACATCCAGGGTAAGTATTTATATAGTGATTAGATGAAAAAGCTGTTTTTAAAGAACTGAAACCTCTCAACATCAGACAGAATTATTCTTTTTCCTTTCAGCTGTTCTTCAATTCAAGCTCCTCAGAAAAACAACAGTGCAGTTTCAAGTTGGAACAAGTTACAGTGTCTCTTTATAAAAGTTATGCAGAGTGCAGACTCCGAGTTAATTCAGAATCACTAAAATAAAAGTCAGGAGGTGTGTCTGTTGTTAAAATCCACAATATTTTGGTTACCACCTGGCATTTTAGTATTTAAATGAGCCACATATTCAGTCGTAACATTGAGATTAATCATCACCAGTCATAAANGTAAGTGAATGAATATGTTTCTTGTGATTTGGGTGAACCGACCCTTGAAGTCTCTCACAAAATCTTAGCTAAACCTTCAACTGCTTTTTTCACAAGATACTCAAATCTTCACTTCCTTCAGTCAGATTCCCTCACCTTGACATCTGTGCCCCTCTGCAGGGGGTTGTGTATTTCCCGTTTCTCATCGCCCCAACAACCAGCAGTCTTTGAGTTGCAAACGAGAACAGCTCCGTCAGTGTCATCATGGAAACGAGGGTTGAAGTGCAGCGCCAAGTCGTCTGGATCACAGCCGAGGTCGATCTGGAATCTGAGTGGATCAGAGATTAAACAGTAAATGTACAGTAGTCTTAATTTAGAGATGTTTACAGAGCTTGAACACCACACAGGTTCAATGTTAGACATATAATCACCAGCCTATTTATTTAAGTCCACATTTTTCCAGATTTTGAATTTTTCACTGCAGCAATAAACCAGAATGCATCTGCATAGATATCACCATATTATCTTATTCAGTTAAGAGGCTAATATAAAATAAAGTTCATGTGTTTGGTTCGCTTACCTCTCAGCATCATGCAGAATTAGTTTCACTTAATTTATAATGTAAAGCACAAAAGATTCAGTGAAAGGACTTTAACAGTTGCAATGTGGCCAGTTCATTTGAAAAACACAGTACATCGTATTAGTTATTACTGATTGAATGTCTCTAGCAAAGAGCGCATCATTTTGAACTAAAGTAAAGTTAAATGTGTCATATAAAGTTAGAGTTTCCTTCAGTCCACAAACTGATCTGAACACACACTTTGTCATTTGTTCTTTCACAGTTAGACGAACTGTAACCAAAACACAGAGACCTTCGGTTACATTTATCACTTTTAACACCGAACCAGCTGTGCGTAAAGCGAGAGCTTACCGATGGCGCAGCGTGAGAGCGCGTGCCACACACAGCCACCTCCCTCTCTCCTGCTCATCTGTGACCATTTAATGGCAGTGATTAACTTGTGCTTTGATATTTAGCGAAACTCTTTTCAGCTCAGCTATCCGGAGGAAAAAGCTCCTTCTGGGCCTCCAGCTGCTGCTCCAAAACACACCTGGTTAACTTGTCTGGTTGTGTGACTCAGAATCATGTAGCGAGATTGGTTTAATTATGACGGACAGCCAAACACCAAATCTCAGACATCACCATCAGATATAATTCATATGAAGTTTTACTATTTGGAATCGCTCATTCAGCTATGTGGTTACACCTGTCACCGTGCGTAAAAGCCAACTCGGCTGTTCGTAAAAGAACTTACCGGTCAGTCAAGTGAAATCGCATGCTGCACAGCTTTCTCTCTTCCGCACAACAGCGAGCACTGGACTTTAATTTATCGATAGTATTAAAAAGTGTTTTAGTGTATAACGGTGCGCTCCTTGGAACAGCTGTCCGGGGGAATCCGGAGGAGTCCGGAGGACACGCCTGGCCACACGACCTGGCATCATGTTATTACTTTGATTATGACGGACAGTCTGACATCTGATCTCATACACATCAGGCTACAACATCATCTGATCTAATTCATATTTATTTTTAGGCTATTTGTTGTAATTTAGTGTGGGGTGAAGATATTGTGGTGCTCCAGTCCTTCAGCAGCCAAAGCTGGAGCCTGTTCAAGGTCTGCAAATTTGGTGGCTGTAAAACCGTTTATTTAGCAGCTCTTTATGCAAATTCAGAGAGTGGCTGTATTTTCAACTCTTTGTTATGTTTTCCATAAATTCATTGTTTTGAGATCTTGGGAGAAGGGTATAATTTTTCTTTCAATGTCAAGGGATGAGTCAAAAGAAAATATAAACAAGATTGGGGGTGTTAGAGCTTTATCATATAAATAAACCTCCCTGAATAACTTTGAATTGGGTTTGAAGTCTTTACAGCCCTCCAGTGGTCACAGTTAGGAACTACAACATATTAAATTCGTCAAGTCTGCGTCATTGCCGACATGATAGCATACATTTCCGGTGAATACTATTAAAGTAACGTTAAGGCAAACAAACTGAAGCGAGTAGAAAGAAAGTAACATAAATAGTCATGAAATAATCGTTTTATTTTTTTTCATATGTTAGCTCACATGAAAGACAGCACACTTGAACAGTATTAGGATTGTTTAAAAAGATATGGGATACAGGTATATCCTGTCGATATGGAAGCAGTCACTTATAGTACCAATACTAAAACCAGGTAAAGATTAAGCAAATCCATCAAGCTATAGACCCATCGCATAAACATCACAGTTAGTCACGTGAAGCGACGTCCGTTTGTGATTATGGCGCAGCTGATCGCAGCTGGATCAGCTGTCAGTCAGCCTTAACAGCTGCAGAGACTTTTGATGGAGTTTGTGTCTGCACACATGTGCACTGTACTAATACTAATAAAGGCGCACAGTTATCAGTGGCAGACCAGCAGTGTTTTCTCTCTGTAGCCTGTTATCTGCTTAACAAACACCTGCACAAGAAGAACAACCTGCATTCTGTATTTATACTGTGTCCTGCTGAGAGGCAGCAGAATGCTTTTATATTATTTATTCATTCTCTGCGTCTGTATTTGTTGATATTCTGATTGTGAATTCATTATTTAATAACCCAGAATAGGATTATGGTGTCTTTTGAACACTGGAAATTATTTATTGGGCTAAATGTTTCAGGGAAAATTGAAATTATGTAACTCATATCAAACTCGATGCTCAGGAATGATCAGCCTCACATGTGACTGAATGGAAATGAGGATAAATGATGTAAAAAGTGTTTCTTGCTGACAGACAGACTCTCCCACTCTCTCTGACTGTAATTGTATCCATAATAAAAGTTAATGGGGGAAATAACAGATCATGAAAAGAAAAATCTTTCCAATAAATGGAGAAATTAATCAGAAAACAAATCAAATATAAAGAGTGATACACTTGAATTTAATCTGTCTTCACTCCGGTATGAAACTCCAGTGATGTTGTGATGTATCAGATCAGTCCGATCAGCTGCAGCATCCAATCAATAACTGATGTCCAATAAGGGGGCGTGTCGGCCTGTAAAAGTCTTCTGGGAAGGCTGCTCTCGTGTATCCTCGCTCATGGCTCCTCAGAGATCCCTCCTCAGAGAATAAAAGGTTTGGGACGGTATTCAACATGGCAGACCACAACAACTCAAATAAGAGACTTGAGATGCACCTTGTGTGTGTTGTAGTGTGTGCTTGTGGACTAGGTGGGCGTGGCTCTTCACAAGTAACAACAAGATCAAAGTAGATTTCGTAAAGGGACAGGGACGATGGACTCTGTCTTATGTCTGGAATCAGAAGTCAGGAAATCTCAAACCAATAAAGAAATGGTGATTGCTGTGTTCATATGACATGCAATGGAAAGCGAGACTCCTTATCAAACTTAATAAATTAGGTGTAAATGGTAAGCTGTACAACTGGGTATTAGATTTCCTGTTTGGGAGGACAATCAAAGTAAAAGTGGGTACAGAATATTCCAATAAGTATTCAGTAGAAAACGGAACCCCACAGGGTAGTGTGTGCAGTCCACTGTTGTTTAACATAATGATTAATGACATATTTGGACAGATTGAGCCAAATATAGGAAAATCACTTTACGCTGATGACAGGGCGCTCTGGGTCATTGGTCAAAATCTGGAGTGTTTAAAAAAACAAAATGCAAGCTGCAACAGACAAAGTGGAAGAATGGACAAACAAGTGAGGATTTAAATGGCGTAAATCAGTAACCATGAAATTATTGCAAGTTGAAATCGGGGAAATGCCTTTACGAATTAGGAGGGTCAAACTTATGTTGACATATTGGGTTAATCTGTAAGGACAGTAGATCACACCTTACAAAGGCCATTTTACAGGAGTGCTGGGAGCATAATAAGTCCAAGTTTTACAGTTTAGGGGGGGTAGACAATGCTAAGGTGCAAAATGTAGGCCTATGTAATCTAAAACTAAGCTCCACTGTTCCATCATCAGCTATACCTCCTTGGAGATTCATTATGCCATCCATAGATACATGTCAGCAGCAAAAATTAAAAGAGAAACCTAAACTGCTACCAAAGAAGACAATAGCACAAAACTATACTGACCAACACCAACACAAGATGTTCATATTTACAGATGGTTCAAAAGAACCAGAGACTGGGCACACAGGTGCTGCATTCTTCATCCCTCATTGTGAGGTAGCAGTCAAACAGAGAGTGTCAGATCATCTTTCAGCATACACAGCTGACTCGGAATACTGTTAGCATTACAATGGGTGGAAGAAAATAACCAACCCAGTGTCATAATCGCATCTGATAGCTTGTCAGCGCTTTACAGCTTAAAGTCTGGAAAGTCATCATGCAGGCAGGATATTATGTATGAAATCTTTCATGTGCTGCTCAGGCTACATAATAGGGGATTGGATATCTCCTTCCTTTGGGTTCCTGCTCATGTAGGGATGGAAGGAAATGAGAAGGTAGACATATTGGCTAAACAATTAAACCAGTCCAGTAAGTGGCAGTAATGCACCTATAAGCTGGTTTGCCAACTGCCATTAAAACTCAAAGAAGAAGAAGAAGTTAGCCTATTAATGAGCGGATTATAAGGAGGACTAGGATGAGGAGAAAGAGAGCCAAAATTTTAATTATGGCTTTTTGTGGAGCAATGGCTGCTACTTCTGTACAGAAGTGTGTGTGGATGCGGAGCCAGGGATGGTGGTGGAATCGTGACGTGAATGGCTTCACAGAAACAGATTTCATTCAAATATTCAGGATGTCAAGGGCTTCTTTTAACTACATCTGTCACCACCTCTCTCTGTCAGTGCATCTCGTGACGAATGTCGATCTAGAGTGACATAAAAGTCACATGAATTCTGATATGACTGTTCAGACTGAGGTCGCATTGCAAAAAATCAGACCTGTATCTGATTTAGGACCACATATGAAAGTGGCCCAAATCAGAATTGAAAAGATCAGATTCCATGTGATTTGTGCTGTTCACACTGTTCTGAGTCAAAGTCTGAGCAAAAAAATCTGATTTGGGCCACTTTTGCCTGCAGTCTGAACATAGCCTAAAAGTGACTACATAACAACAACATTTATTGCAGCAATCTAGTTACAAAATAAAACATTCACATGCTGCATAAAATTAAATAATTTGAAAAAAATTACAACATGACTGCACATGACAACTGTTCAAACTGTAAATCTAATAATTCTGCACTACCAAACAAAGCTGTCCTTTCAGCACAACACCTTGGAACACAGTAGCATTTACTCATCTGTTTCATTACCTTGAGCCTAATCACAATGTCCTTTTGGGTTCACCAGACCCTCTCTTGTATGTTTGGTATGAACTCTACTCATGAATGCTATACCATGCCAGACAGTGTAATTTCTGTCCTGCTCACCACTGTCACCTGTTTAGGGAAAAATCATATTCCCTTTAAGACACTATGACCACCTATAACTTTACCAAACCAGAATCCCACCCCACCTTTTACTTTCTCTATATAGGGAAAAGTTTTATGTTCTTTTTCAAATTATCAACCTCTTACAAAAGTACAGGATCATTGCTCAAGGCATCTGAACACTTCATGATAAAGATCTTCAGCTTTTCGCCACTGGAGTAGGAAGAGGAAGATCTCAAGCTATTCCCTCTCCTGAACTCACATAAGACCTTCTTGTATCTTTTCACAACTTGTTGTGGATTTACAGCTACAATTGAAAAGAAAAACACCAATAAACAAAAAGTTATGAAATGAACCAAAACTTTGCAAATAGTTGTACTACTCTTCTGTTGTTAGTGTAACTTTTCATTCCGACATACGATACATGTATGTTTTCAATTTGAACCTCAAATTTGACTTTCTACAACCTCCATCATTTACCATATGACGCAAAGTGCATTATTGGCTTATTGTAGGCTTCTTATTATAGGATATTGTCAAACAAATTACTCTTTTTGGACCTAGGGATTAACATAGATCAACAATAACAATATTAACATTCTTGATCAACATAGATAGATAGATAGATAGATAGATAGATAGATAGATAGATAGATAGATAGAGAGAATATGGCAAACACTGGTAATTAAATCAGTTTTCACCTTCGTATGTCCCAGCACGGCTTTTCTTCTTGTCTAATGCAGAGAAAACAAACATAGTAATACTGTGACACATAAGACCAAAATTATGACCTCATTAGATCAAATAGAAAAAAAAGTTTTATCATCAGAGAACAAAACAGTGACAGGCATTTGTATGAGGTTTGTTAGCTTAATTATGAAAATTAGGTAAAATGTAAAAGGGGTGATGTAAAACAGGCTCCTAGTGTTTACTGTCAGTCTGTTTCTTTTGCTGGATAGCTAACTCGACTCTACCCAAGCAAGTTAGTGTGTTACAATGTGCCTTTTTGTTTCAAACAAGAAGAAACAAGAGGCATGTGTGGTGGCAATGTACAGATTGAGAAGACAAACATGACAGCATATAAGGGGGCGAAGAAAGTTCATTGTAATAGATGAGGGTCACCTCGACATAAAAGAAAGGCAAGTACAATTATCATTACATAAGTAATACTATTACATAGGTTTTAATAATTAAATGTTAAGCTAGCCACCATAATTACCCAGGGTTGAAATTTGGACTTTTATACATTTTTTAACCATGAGCTATGAAAATGAATTTAAACTATATGTTTATTTGTGTTCTTTCATTCTTTCTTTCTTTTTCACAGTATGGACGAGGCAGAATGGATGGTAGATGGAAAAGGGAGAAGTGGGTGTTTCGTACGCTGGGGGTGATATACAGAGGAGACACATGGAAAACCAGCTCTCTGCTTGTTTGAAAGAAAGAAGAGAAGAGAACTGATTCCACTCATAGCTCACCATGCTAAGAGAGGGTCCATCATCATCAGTGATGGTACACCTGCCCACCACAGTATAATATTTTATTTTATTGTCTTATATTTTATTTTATATATAATATATTCCTATACTTTAACTTCTGCACTATTAGAGAAAAAAAAATATTTGGAGGCCACGTTTTACTACATTGAGTGCACGAAATAGCATTTCGTGCGCACGAGTTATAATTAGTTCCCACGTTTTAATTCATTTGTTCCCGCGTTTTGATTAATTCGTTACCACGAATTAAATAATTAAATAATTCTGGCAGGGCACAAGGCCAAGTCATTCATTCCAGCCGGCACCTGCTTAAGGCACTTGTAATGTAGCCTAAGCCAGGACTGATGGTCTAATGCCGTTTATTCAGTTTCTTTGGCGTTCATAGACCAACGTAAGAGCTTGTAGCAACTCTCCACTGGAGCTAAACTTCCGTTATAGCCTACTCTCCCCGTTTATCTTTATCATTTGTTTCTCTCCCCGTGCTCTGTTACCGTCATTGTTGTTTACTGTCAGTTTCCGTTCGTTACATATACAGTGTCTTTTCACAATAAAATTCCGGGTTAACAGGAAACAACAAAATAAGAACAATATAACAAATACATTACTAACACAAACTACACATGAACCATACTGTGTATTGGGGTCATTTACACAAGGGATTATTGTTAGTAAAAGGCAATTAACGAGGATATTGAGAGTTTGTGGATTACATCGTCTGCAATATGCTAACTCGGAGGTGCAGTGCACTTCATGCTTCATTGAGAACGGCTGGTCTGTTGTGATGGCTCTCTGTATATACACTTATCTCGTGCGCACGAATTAATCAAAACGTGGGAACAAACTAATTAAAACGTGGGAACGAATTAATTAAACGTGGGAACGAATTAGTAAAACGTGGCCTCGAATTTTTATTTTTCTCTCAATGGCCACTCTGGGGCTGCGTAAGATTCTCTTTTTATACATATTGTTTGAGCATTGTTGAAGAATTTCATTGCCAATGACTGCTTCACTGTAATTGTTTTGCATATGACAATAAAGAACTTGAACTTGAACTTGAACTTGAACTTGGCGGGCCTACCTCTACACATGCTCTGCCCCAGCTTGGTTACAGGCATTATACTGTGAACCACAGTGTAGCATTTGTTGATGCCCAAACAGGAGCTCATACCCAACATTTATTGGTGGACCACCTGGTAGTGATTGAATGGCATGAATGGCTTGCAAAAGAACATCACAATGGACCCCTAGGCCACCTCATTCGTGACATGGGAAAACTGTATAGATAAGTCTGTCAGATCTGCTGTTGCACTTAAAAAAAAACTCAAATGTGTTTGTACACATCAATATTTATTACTTAAGAAATTAGAAAGTAGTGGTGATGATGTGTGCATCTTTGTAAATGTTTAATGGTATACTAAGCAGAATTTCCCATCCCTTCTCTTCCCCTTAAATAGCATAAACCTCTTCTAAAATGATCTTACTTGGTCATCGCATATGGCCCATTTGTAGTGTGTACTACAGTCTTTGTCGCTGTAGTACAGACAGAGGGTATAGACAGCTGACACACATGGAGTCACCAGAACCTTCTTTTCACCTGCATACGAGGAACTTCACTGGCAGGTCATAACATACAGAGGTTAACGTTATTCCCCAGATCCCACCCACTCCACACAGGCGTACCAACCAACCAGCAGGAGTTCTAGTAGGATGTGATTCCTTGTTGTTTGCCAGGCCAAGAACTTGGCCAGGCTGGAAACAGCTTGTTTACCACCTGGATGCCTTGACTGCAATGGTTTACTATTTGTTCATAATTACCTTTTTTGTGCTTTTAATAGGCTAACTAAGGCTAAGTAATTAATGATACATCATTTACCAATAATTTGTTCATCATTTGTTCATGATTAACCAATGGTTTATATATGACTTATGACACATTTGTGAAATATCAACATATGGTTTGTTAGTCATTTACAAATGTTTATTAATGTTTTGTTGATGATTAGTTCATTGTTAACTAATGGCTTATAAATGACTTACGACATACGACTTACGAATCATTATTATAAAGTGTTACCCCAAAAGGTTGAGACTGAATCAATGCCTCTGTCCTGTTTTTGGACTAACCTATTCTTATATGTGTTAAATATCAGTGGCTCTCCTGGCAAGTACTTAATGTCTTTTTAAACAAACATGAACTCTTATAGCAGCTGTAGTTTTGAAAGTAACGGGCTTTCAGTGTTGACAGCCATATGTGTTTGGCAGTGTTTGGGTAATGTAACCTGGAAGCCTAGCCATTGTTTTCCTCTAAGTCACATGGTTTTGGGGAAATCGAAACAGAGTGAGTTAAGGCAGTCACACTTTGACGTCAACGTTTGTCATCTCTGATTTACAAGTAATGTGCAAGCAGTTTCTCAGCTCCATAGACCTATCATATCACATCAGATTTGTTAAGAGCAAGTAGGAGGGGTTTGTGAGGGGCAGACCTAGCATTAAATCTAACAGGACTCGGATCTCTCTATATATAGGGAGGGGACAGATAGGATTTCTGGCAGGGCAGCCACATCTACGCAGACCAGGCAGGGCTAAAGAAACACATAACAAAGGGTGAGTTTACTCAGCAATTATATGTTATTGTGTACAGACTTAAAATCTGAGGATGTACAGTTTTTACAACAGACACTGACCTTTTCAAACAACTTCAGTTGTCTTTTAAAGAGTGCTTGCATGCACACACACACACACAGACAGACACGTATGTCTTTCTTTACTTGTGAGGAGCCTCATTGACATAATGCATTCCTTAGCCCCTAACCATCACAACTAAATGCCTAACCCCAGCCCTTACCAGAAATGTCCTCACTATGATAGTTTAAAACTGAAATTGGTCCCCACAAGGATAGCAATACAAAAGTCCCTCTACACACACATACACACACTCTACTCCTGCATATTTAATGAGCCATTTAATTTAAATTAATCTTTTATTAAACAGTCGGTAGGATTGAGAAGAGAGTGGACTGAGCTTGAAAATTTGAAAGAGTACAACTTCCAGGTCCCTCCCCCTCCCTCTCCGCTGCGCTCCAGCTCGCCTCCAAAGCCCCTCCCGTAGAGCAGCTCAGTCTAATTCTTTCTTTGTAGCTTTCTTTTCCTTTCTTTTCTTCCTTGGTCTTCTTCTGTTTACTTGTCTTTGTCGTGTAAGCTGTGTAAGCGGTGTTCGGTGGTTGTTTGTCCGCCATTGTGTCCGTTCACTGAAGATACGTTGCTTGACGGTGTGAGCGCATGCACGGGGGAGGGGAGCTGCCCACAGCGTGTGTAGGACACGTCGTCAAATACTCCTCCTGGCTCTGATTTATCGCTTTGCTTCAGGTGCGGTGGATTCTTGCAAATGGCATTAGGAGCAGTAGGTGGAGCCAGAGGAGCATGAGTTTTTTTCACAGATTATCTTTTTCATGTACTACTCTCAAGACATAGTGACAGTTTTAGCAAATATAACTAAAAGTTATTTTTATACAAGTTACCAACTACAACTTTAATCTCTGTCATCATGAGTGTGTATGTGGCCAGCTAGAGTGGTGAGATACTGTGGTTTACAGAGAAAGGACAACAACATTTAATACTGTACTACATATCATGCAGACAAGCTACCCTTCTCTCAAAACATAAAAATCTAACCAACAGGAGTCACAGCTTTTGAGCTCTGGCTCTTAATTTGTTCAAATCAGTTTACTTTCACTCACACAAATATGTGCCTTGTTTGTTCATAATGAAATTATATTTATGACAAAATAAACAGACTCACTTGCATTTTATGCTAAAAGTCCCCAAATATACTGCACATGTTTCAAATGGACGCATGAAGTTTGTCACACTTCCTTAGGTCAGGCAGAATAAGACAAGAAAAATTGTCACATTTCACCTGCAGTAAAATTATCAGGAGGTTCGCCAAAATGTTTTATGTGTAAGATGTCTTTTATTTATCTTATCAAATAATTTGCTCAATCAGCTTGAATGATAATGTGCATTTGCAGTGATAGTTTATTTGTCTGAATGTCTTTGTCTTATGACTCTGTAAAGATGAAGATAAGATGGAGGCTGACAACCATGACAACACAGCAGCTGGAGGAGGAGGAGAGTCTGAAAGCAAATCTCTAATACCAAATGACAAAGGTCATCTAAAATTTTGAAAATAATATTTCATAAACTAAGGATGGTTAGCTAACCACATGTAGTTTTTTATGCTGATCGTGTATTCTGCTTTTTCTTACATGACCCTGCAGTAACTGAGATGGAGGAGAGTGCAGCCAAAGCCAGGGTAAAGATCTTTTCACCTACATTAGTCATTATTATCTTACAGCTGCATTTTTTTAACAGTATCCCTTTTACTGAAGTTCATTCATTCATGAACCTCCTGGTTTGACATTGTATGATGGAAGTTGAGAACCCTTTCAGAGTGTTTATTTTCTTTTCACTTTAATACAATCCAACTTGCATTTGGTAGTGTATATTGTTTTACCCTGATTTATATGTTATTGTATTATTGCAACACTCTATGTTGTTCATCTTCAACTTTTATATTTATTGTGATGCTGTTTTCTTGGTTTCAGGTTCCCAGTTAAAACACATCGTAAACTCAATAGGTCTAACCTGGAGAAGTAATTGTTAAATAAAATCCTCTGTTTTCTCAGTGTGATCCAGTGAAGGAACCTGGTGAAGCTCAACACTCAGAGAACAATGATGATCGCACAGGAGGAGAATCTGAAATCAACGCTGTACCATCTGCAACCAATGAGACAGGTAATATTTAAATCAAGAATTAACATTGACTTTATAGATTATATTTGAGTTGAGTTTCAAACACTGTGAAGAATTATTTAAAAGTATTAAACTAGTCATGTGAATGTGAGAATTAGCTTATTACCTTTTATTTTGTTATTGCGTTTCTGCAAACTCTGTAGAACTTTGAGAATGCTGTTTCAGTTATTACTGCAGTGTTACATAATGATGCTATTCTCTTTTTATTTTGTTTCAGTGATGCCCGAACTCACACTTGTGTTAATTGGTGACACAAATTCCATTGAGATTGGATCAAAAAACATCTTACTCGACCTTGAAGAGCAAGCAAATGTGGAACAGTTTTCATTCAAACTGTATGATTTGTCTGGTCGGCACATCTCTGTCATTAACATGCTTGGTCTACAAAACACTGACAAATTCCCATTAAATCAGGGAACTCATGTCTTTCTCTTATTGTTACCAAATGGTCTGCATAACAGCCATTACAGTTCAGGAGTGCAGTGGTTAGAAAAAGCTTTTGGGAAAGGATCACTTACTTATTTAATGACAGTTGTGACTCATGAGTCAGATGAAACATGTGAAAGTGCAACAACAGACCTGAAAGCCAACAGCAGTTTTGTTGAAAAAAGATACCACACATGTACAAGAAGTATGATGGATGAAGGAGAGATAATAGCTCTGCTGGAGAAAATAGATGTCATGGTCTCTGAAAATGATCCACACTGCTACAGTGGACTGATGTGTGATGAAAATAAAGAACAGAAAGAACACCTGGACCACAAATCCCATGAAGAAGACAGGATCGATTTCTCTGTGTGTCAGCAAAATCAAACAGGTGAGATTTTAATTTTGGCATTCACTGATTCATAAAGATAATGTGGACAGAACCTAAATTGGCTATAATCAATATTTTACATTAAAAATGTATCAAATGACAATGTGAAATCAGTTTTGCAATGTGAGGGGTTGCTTATAGTGATGAACCTACAAAGAATTATCACCTGATTCTCCAGCTCCCTTCTGCTTTATAAATCTTTATAGTGAATTTCAGCTCATTGTTTAGCTGTCCGGCCTGTAAATTTACTGTTTTGGTTCACTCTCACTGCTTCCATAGTGTCGTTTTCAGCTGTAAAAGGTAGCTGTTTTCAGGGAAAAACCTCTCAAGACCCTCTGTACACTACCTGCTCAGCACCAAACAGCAGACAGGCCCAGTTAGTGGCTAGCTGGTGAACATAGTGGAGAATTTAGAGTCAGATATTTCCCTCAGAAGGTGGTGGAGACCACTGGAGAGACAAAAAACAGAGCTAAAAGAGTGAATATTGGACTTATGTTTGCCAGGTGGCCAAATCATGACTCCAAATGAATGATAATGTTGCTCCCTAACTATTGGATGTATAAATGCACAACTGTTTGCTAACAAGTTCGCCATATCAACTTAAAAGATGATGATAAGTCAATGCTGTGTTCACAATTTGTTTCCGCTGCCCCCAAGATGCCAAAAATCAGGTTTAAATAACAAATAAGTCAGTTTTGCTTTTGAACCTTAAAAAGAGAAGGTGAAGGTAATTGCTAATTGTAGCCTCAGGTCCTGGAAAACTTACTATCTATCTATCAGTCATTCAGAGGTGGAAAGTGTGTTTACTCAAGTACTGTACTTACAGTAGGTAAAAGTTTGGGGTACTTGTACTCCTCTTGAGTATTTCCATTTTATGCTACTTTACCTTTACTTTTAACAGAGTATTTTACTGTGTTGTACTAGTACTTTTACTTAAGTAAAAAGTATAGTACAACACATTGGTGTACTTCTTACACCACTTGAAAGTAATGTAAAACAAAAAATAGAAAAATGAAAATACAGAAAAAACTATTGGCCATCCAGACACTACTACCATCAGATATTTTCCTTTGCAATACACACAAACATCTTCGTGCATGGTACAACCCTCACCTACAAGTCTCTGCCATTATGTTCTCAGAGCATCATGTTGTCTCTGTCTTCCCTTTGTTTGTATCAACTGTGGTATAAATGTATTTTGAGAAATGATGGCTGAGAAGTTACGCCTCCAAGCTAAATTTAACAACAAGTTACACTAAAATTTGAGGATGAACATGCTACTAATTAAATTTAAAGATCCATATGTTATCAATTCTTTTCACCAGATGTTTGAAAGGTTCTGACATTTGGCTCAAATGTTTTGCGTGTGAGGATTTACACAATGAGCATACTGATAAACACGTCACTTTAATCCATTTTGATCACAGAGGCTAACGCAAAGCATCACTGGATCATTTTGAGATACATGTATTTGCACTTATAGATTTGACTTCTATATGAGAGCAACAAGCAACACATTAACTGATGTGTGAAAAAGACTTATATACAGTATATCTATTTGCACAGTGTTTTGAGAATCACGATTTTCATTTGATGCTTGTGTCAAAGCAACTGAGAAAAAATATTTTTTCTGGACTGAAGTGGATGATATTGTGTCCCTTCCAACCTTGGTAAAATGTCCTGCAGAAGAAATGGAATTTAACAAAGAAATTTAGAAATATAATGAACATAGGATGGTTAGCCAATCCAGTGTTATATTTTCTAAACCTTGATCTTTTCCAACTTTTTCTTACGTTTTCCTGCAGCAGAGGAGTTGGAGGAGAATGCAGCTGAAATCAAGGTAAAGGTAAGATTTTTTTCAACTTCATTAGTGATTATCATTATAGAGGAGCATTTGTTTTCTAAAACTACCAATAATTTTCTGTGGTTTGTCAGATCAGATTTGAAGTCTCACGCCTGAATAAACAGTTCCCATCTTCACAGCTGAAGATATTGAGCATATTGTTTTACTTTGAATTCTTGTACTGAGTTGGTGCACCACTGTATGTTATTGATCTTGAGTGTTGTATGTTTATCTAGTTGCTATTTTCTTCCAGTTATTACTGAAAACATTCTTAAACTCTCTCTAAACCTATTTTCTTAGTGTGATCCAGTGAATGAACCCAGTGGTGTTGAACACTCAGAGAAGAATGACGACAACACAGGAGGAGAGGCTGAAATCAAGTCTGTACCAGCTGCAACCAAAGAGAAAGGTAACATTTAATGAAAACTTTAGAGGAGAGTGATACACTGAAGGACACAAGTCCAACATCTCAGACGAGTTTACTTTCTGCAAAATCTGGATAACTTTAAATTAAAAGTTAAAATTAAAAATACGTATTATCTCTATTTGGTGTAGAGGAGATAAATCTTATGGAACAGTGAACTCTGTGAATATACACACTGTTTTTGCAAATACACTCCCCTCCAAAAGTATTGGAACAGTGAGGCCAAATCCTGTATTTTTGCTGTAGACTGAAAACATTTGGGTTTGACATCAAAAGATGAATATGAGACAAGAGATCAACTTTTCAGCTTTTATTTCCAGGTATTTACATCTGGATCTGATACACAACTTAGAAGATAGCA
>NTHP01001212.1:6646-19891 GCA_003416845.1 Oplegnathus fasciatus | reverse complement strand
ATATGAAGACAGAGATCAGCATCAGAAACCTTCATGATCAAAGCTGGCCCAAACAAAACCCATACATCCCTCAAATCACTCAAAAGGTTATTTTAAATATATAAACGTATGTTATGTAAAGAAAAGCTCAATATCAAGTGGAATCATAAAAAGAGAAAATACACGAGTGACCTACGTGATGAAATTATATTTACATATAACTATAACTGCATACATATAAAGCATTTGCAATAATACATTTCCTTCTACATGCAACTCAAAAACCCAACAGCCAAATATTCCATGACAGCTGGGTGAACTCCATCTGCTGAGGAAGATCATGTAATTTGATCAAAAGCTCCAGAACAGCTACTGAATTGACTTTGTGTTGAAATGGTTTAGATAGTAGAACATCAACTTTCATTCTCAGCTTTTAAGACCAATACAGTTCACTGTACGATTTGTTCCACTGTGGCACAGGAACAGTGTCTGACATACAACTTAAGAAAAGAAAAAGTATCTTAATTGGATTTCAGCAAGAAAATAACACTCTTTAACTCTTCAAACTCCTTTCAAAGCCACAAGAAGAACATCAAATTCTTTAGAGCTTCAGTTACACATCAGTATCAAGGTGTCTCCACAGCACAGCAGGTGATTGACAGTTCTGTGTAGCCTCTGTTATCTGTTCTAGTACTGACACATTAGATGGCAGAGATGTAAATTAACTCCATTAGAAAAAACAGAAGCAGTTTTGTCACTTTCTGTCAAATTCATTATATTTTAGTGTCGTGTCTGTATAGTATGTTATACAGAGCAGTAACAATGGGGCTGAAGAGATTATTTGTACAAGTAGAAGTTGAAAATTATCTCCTGCTGTTACAAAATACTCGTGATCTGACCCTGAGACAAACCCAGTCTCTTTGGTTTTAATGGATCCACTGTGGTTGTTAAGACAGGAACATAAAACAGCAGTTATTCCTGTAATTATGTACATGGACACCACTGATGAGATGAACAGGTCTTCCTTTAAAAAAAGATTTCTGACATTCTTATATTTATTCAACGATATAAAATTTACCATAATTTGTAGGTACAAATTAAGTCTATACAACATATGAATCTTCAGTGAGAGCAGACCCAACTGAATCGAGATAAATCGATGGTTTTCTACTAAAATGCTTTAAACATTATGGGTACTCTTGCCAAGGTTCATTAATACCAGACAAAACGGCAATGACTGTGAAGATCATTTTGCCCAGCCATTAAAGTATGAAGAAGTTTTTATTCTGAAAAATAAATTGTCCATTTTAAGTGTGTTAATCTACAGACCCCCTAAACAGATTTCAGGTTGTATTCAGGAATTTTCAGAGCTTTTATCAGTCATTATGCTACAATATGACATAGTTCTTATTCTTGGTGATTTCAATATCCATGTTTGTTTCCCTTCTTCCTCCTCATTTACTTCTGATTTTATCAAACTATTAGATTCCTTTAATCTTACCCAATATTGTAACCATCCCAGCCACTTAAAAGGACACACTCTTGACCTTGTGCTCTCCTATGGGTTGTGTGGGGAATGTGAATTTAATCGATTTTGCCATCTCTGATCATAAGGCAGTGCTCTTCCAGGTTCCACTCTTCTCTCCTGACCCCAAACCCCCCACACTGATTCACTCCTGCCCCTTAAATTCATCCTCTGTGCCTCATTTCTGCCAAGCTTTTGCTGCCTCAAACACATTTTTTAACACATTTTTTAATACCAATGATGACCAGAGTCTCTCGGTAGGGGGGCTTGTCAGTGTTTTTAATAACTCATGCACCAAGATTTTAGATTCTGTAGCTCCAGTCAGATACAAAAATTTGAAATCCCCCTCACTTCCATGGTTCAATGAAGAAATAAAGAATTTGAAAAGACAATGCAGAAAGGCGGAGTGGAAATGGAAAAAGGACAAACGCAGTGCCTCCCTTGCTTCCCTCAAATACCTGATGATTACCTATCAGTGTAAAATCAAAGAAGGAAGAAACTCATATTTCTCACAACTGATCGCTAAACAGGGTCATAATCCCAGAATCCTTGTTAAAACCATCAACTTGGCGATTGCTCCCCCGTCTAACCAGCCAGTTGAATCCTCCCCAAAGAGATGTGAAGAATTTCTTAAGTTCTTTTATGACAAAATAGTGGAGATTCGGCAGCACATGAACACTGATTTCAGAAGGCTAGATGTTGACTCCTGCCCACCTCCAACATTGACCCACTTCAGTGAAATCTCTCTATCAACCCTGGAACGCACTGTTGCACTTTCAAAACCATCCACCTGCCCTTCAGACTGCATTCCAACCTGGTCTTTAAAAGCTGTATTTCAGGCGGTCGGTCCAGATATTTCAACCATTATTAACTGCTACTCTGTCTACTGGTATTTTCCCCTCCAATTTTAAACACGCCACTGTTTACCCCCTGTTAAAGAAACCCTCTCTGGATCCCTCTGTTTGAAGTAATTTTAGACCCATCTCCAAGCTGCCATTTTTATCCAAGATTTTAGAAAACGTTGTCTCTGCTCAACTGACTTCTTTTATGAACAATAATCAAATCTTTGAAAAATTTCAGTCTGGTTTTCGCTCTCAACACAACACTGAAACTGCTCTGGTCAAGGTTTCCAATGATTTACTGCTTGCCGCAGACGCAGGTTTTTACTCCATTTTAATTCTCCTTGACCTCAGCTCAGCCTTTGACACAGTGGACCACAGTGTCTTGATCAACCGCCTGAAAAACGTTGTTGGTATTAGTGATATGGCTCTGAACCGATTCAACTCCTATCTGTCTAATAGGTCCTTCTCTGTTACGCTTGGAGATGCCTCCTCCTCTCATGCTCCTCTGTTTTGTGGGGTCCCCCAGGGGTCTATTCTGGGTCCCCTCCTATTTACCATTTACATGCTACCCCTGGGGCAAATCATGCGCAGACATAATATCCACTTTCATTGTTATGCGGATGATACACAACTGTATGTCCCTTTAAAGCCTGGCACCACCGATGTTTCCTGCTTCATGTCCTGCCTTGCTGAAATTAAGAATTGGATGTCCCCCTCTGGCCCCAGCACTAGCAGCATTAACAATCTCTCTTCTAGTCCAGGTGCCTTTTCTGATAATGTTAAAAAAGAGGCGCATAACCTTGGGGTTATTTTCGACTCAGCGCTGTCTTTTGATGCTCAGGTGATTAAAGTGGTGTAATCATGCTTTGTTCAACTGAGACATTTAAGCAAGATCAGGTCATTCCTTTCCTCTGCAGATTTAGAAAAGGTAATCCACGCTTTTATTTCTTCCAGACTTGACTACTGTAACGCACTTTATTCTGGTATCAGCAGGCGCAACATTCAAAGACTGCAGTTGATACAAAACGCTGCTGCCAGGCTTTTAACTCGTACTAAGAGAAGCGATCACATCACACCAGTTCTTGCTGCCCTTCACTGGTTACATGTGAGTTTTAGAATTGATTTTAAGATTTTAATGCTTGTTTTTAAAGCCTTGAATGGTCAGGCTCCTGCTTGTATCTGTGATCTGCTAACTCCCTATGAGCCTGAAAGCTGCTTGAGGTCCTCTGGCAGGGCCCTACTAATGGTTCCAAAATCTCGACTTGTCTCTAAAGGTGACCGGGCCTTTGCTGTCCGGGCCCCTCAGCTATGGGACTCCCTGCCTGAGGATCTCAGGCAGGCAAACTCAGTGACCTCTTTTAAGTCTCTTCTTAAAACTCACTTTTATCATTTGGCTTTTTATTAATTGGATGGTATTTATTGTAACTATTTAAACTATTTTATAATGTTTTATATCTTGTACATGTTTTGGTTCTTGTTTTATTGTTAAGCACTTTGTAACCTCGTTTTGAAAGGTGCTATATAAATAAAGTTATTATTAATATTATTATTATTAAGTAAATAAAAAAAGGACAGTCTTGTTACTAACAAGTGCTGTTAATATGAAAAGTAAGGCGAAGAAAAAAGGTAATGACATCACTTTATGAATAGAAACCACTTGGAAACCATTATTTGATGAAACTTTTATTGTTTTGAACTATTAAAACCATCAACAATACAACAAGCAGGAAAACATTAATGTTGAATGTGTAATGAGAGACAGAGAGAGAGAGTTTCAGAGTGCAGACTGAGAGCAGTAGCAGAGTCCCAGTGAGTCATCAGGACTGGGGACACTGGTCTCTCCTCAGTGTCTCTGAGAGCAGAGTCTGGGAGCCCTGGGTGGCCTCACAGGTCACAGAGCCCACCTTCCTCCACTGGCCTCAAGGCCAGACTCCAGTCTGAGGGGAAGCCATTGTTGGCGAGGCACATGATCGTGGCCTTCCCCTGCTGAAGCTCCTCACTGGAGGGGGGCAGAACTGTTAGTGTGGTGTCACTGAGAGAATTTCCATAGAGAGCCACTTTGCATCAGTAGCACCATGCTCCAGTGCTCTGGGAGAGTTTATAGTCCTGAAAGTTGAACACTGGATGACTGACAGCTGTCCTTCATGACAACAGAAGCCACAGAAATCCTCCTCATCAAAAACATGACTTTGATCTCCGTCCTCATCTGGACTCTCCTCTGCTGCTGCTTCACAGGTAAAGTCCAGAGAATCAAACTCCTCTCCTCTATGAACATCCGTCCCTCTGAAATGAAGCCCACAAAACCATGATGCTGCTTTCTGTTTTTGTGTCTGTGTCCTCAGAGTCCAGAGGCCAGTACACAGTGACTCAGCCTGGAGCAGTGAGCTCTGCTCTGGGAGGCTCCGTCTCCATCANCATCAGGGATTCCAGGTCGTTTTACAGGCAGTGGATCAAACTCTGACTTCACTCTGACCATCAGTGGAGTCCAGACTGAAGATGCAGCAGTTTATTACTGCATGGGTGAATTCTATGCTAATAGTCAGTATGTGTTCACACAGTGAAAAAGCGTCGTACAAAAACCTCCCTCAGTCAGACTGAACAGAAACTTAAGTGACTGCTGCAGCTGGAAGCTGCTGCAGCTGGAAGCTACTGCAGAGACTGATACACTTCACTGAGGACACACACACACACACACACCCATTTCATTAGTCAGTTTAAAACACTACACAATTCACACAATGTATCTGTTATATCAATACACACATTAGAGCAGCAAGAGATACTCGACAAGGATTCAAACTGGAAGTCTGTCCAAGTAAGAGAAAATATAGATAATAAACAAAGTAGGTCAGAGTCTGACAAATTTTTATTGATTGCCGTATGAAACTTCTCGTCCTGTTGCTGACAAAAACTGTGCTGGAACTTGTACAGTCTTTTCAAGTTCAGGTTGACTGTGTTTCAATGGAGGCATCAAAAATTCACTTGGAAACTTCATTGATACATTCTGTCACTGACAGAAAATGAAACTTACAACTGAAATATTAACCCACAAAATAGACTGGAAAACTATATTTTATGGATTAAAAGGGCCGTATGCAACATTCAGAAAATGTTTGTTAACAATGACACCTGTGGCCGTTAACTCAACTGCAGTCAGCATCCTGTTGCTCGCGCTCGTGCGTGTGCTCGCACTCCATAGGCGCGAGCCAGCATCGGCCAAAACAGTAACGTGACACACACGAGACTGAATGTGATCGACAGGCATCATGTTGATAGATTACTTTTCAATAAAGTTGTTAAACAAAATGTTGATAGCTTGCTAGCCAGCTTTATCAGTCGCTGTTTGTCTTTCACTGAGAGGCTCAGCAATGTCAGCAGAGCTACATTAGCTGGATGAAAACGCTAACGGTGAGTGAACAAGACTGAATATTATAAATAAGATGTGTTGCCTGTGTCGAGTTGTGAGTCTGTGTTGTGGGGGGTGCTGGAAGTTTGTTGACGTTAGCTTAGCGGACTCCACTTACTACAGCAGTATGATCCCAAAATAAACAGATTCTGCTGTGATTTAATTGCAATAAACAACATTCAAAATAACGTCCTCTAAATTCTGTATAAATATGAAGTAGTATCATAGAGCTAACATTAGCTAGTGTTGCACATTGTTAGTGCTGTGGCGGAGCTGAAGAGAGGAAAGACACTCGGGAGCGCGCAAAACCGTCCCGAGTCCTTTACATAGAAATCAGTCCACAGGGTGTTACAGTCAACCGAGAAAGTAGGGGAATGTCTCAGGTTTTAAGTTGTGTTACAATCTGTTCACACATTGGCAACAAAAAACGATTAAAAAACACTTAATACATGTAAATTGTTACATACAGCCTCTTTAAAGAAAAGGAAATGTCAAGTAAAGTTGCGGATTAGGAACATCAGATTAATATCTCGAATTACACATCAGTGTCAAGGTGTCTCCACAGCTGATTGACATTTTTTGTAGCCACTACCTGTTATCCTGTCTAGTACAACAGTCTAGCAGTGGTGAGCAACAAACAAAGTTTGTTGTACAGTAACAATGATGGTGAAGAGAACACTTTCACCAGCCTGTTGAGGATTTGTTAGATGAATGTAATCTAACGTGCAGCATTATTGACAGACAGAGACACAGTCAGGCTGTACTGACAGAGCTGTCAGATGTGACATGTATGATACAATCCCATCATTTGTCCATGACACTGTGAAACAGACCCCCTCTCGCGGTGACTTCATTGTCAGTTCCTCCCGACTGTCTCACTCTGCCTCACTACACGGACTTTTGGGCCAATCAGAACTCTGCTCAGATTTGCCCTCAGACAGTTGTGCATGTGGTTGTGGTGGTGAAAATAAATGTATTGGTATTGAAGACATCTGTGTCGTTCTGATTGATCACCTGTGGAGGTTACTATTTAAGTGAGTCCTGCATAGAAAAAGCAGAGAAGCTACACCTCCCTCACAGACACCATAGGCTAAAATCATAAAATCCTATGAATCTTTCACTCAGACACACTCTGTCTCTTTGGATTTCAGACAGTTGTCAACTCTTTCATCAATTCTTTTGGTGAATCAGTACTCTGAACATTTAATATTTTTGGAGGAAAATGGCAGATCAAAGAAACTGTATATTGATGCTGATGATATGCTGTCTTATATATCTAATTCTGAAAATCCCTTGTTCACCTTTTTTTGATGTGTGCAAGGATTTGGGATAATTTCTGGGAATAAATCAAGGCCTTGTTATGTGTGAAATGTCATTTTGCCCTTGTTGGCCAGGCACATGAGCGTGGCCTTCCCCTGCTGCAGATCAATAAAGTTTATATGACGTAAACTAAAGTCCATCCTGTTGGTTGCAGCAGAGGAGGCTACTGGTTCTGTTGGTCTTCCTCAGATTGAATGAAACTGGTTTTAAACGTTTCACTTCCCTCTCTGAGCTCAGTAACCATGGCAACAGACAGGCATCACTGCTGAACCATGAGAACAGACAGGTTTCAGTACTAAAGATAAAAAGTTAAAGGTGGCATTTTGTTCCTCAGATGTATTAGTGTTTAATGTGTAAACTACAGATCCTCAGTTTTTAGGTTAAAAAATACATTAACTTACATGAAAAATTTCAGGTTTACATTGATTGAAAGTATCTTGAAGATTTTCTGTCAAAAAAAGAAAAGGCCTCGATGTTGTGTGTTTGCTTTGTTCATTCAAAATGAACACTGTTAACTAATGAATTACATATAAACTCAATAAATCAAACCTACTCATACAGCATGTTGTTTAAATATAGCAGTGATGTTTCAAGATATTCATTTGTGACAAACAAAACCTCTCACTTTAGAGAGGCACGGCTCTCTGACTTCGATATTAACAAACTCGCCAAAACATTCACAGTTGTGAGGTAAAGAGTTAAATGGTCAGATGCTCCACAAATTTAGAAGTAATCATTTCACCCTCACTTAATTGTCAAATGTCTGCAAAACCTTTTCTCTCTCATAGTAAAATAAAGGCAAAGAAATGTATTGGGAACAAACTGTACAGTACATCCAGCCTAATGAAAATACATAAATGATCAGAGATACATATTAATTGTAAAATGACACCTTGACTAGTGATGAAATTCACAAGTCCCTTCGATGAAAGTTCAGTGCAACAGTGATGTTGATTTCGTTCAAAGAGAATTTAGGGGAATTTACACAACAGGCTGTGACAGAAGGAATTTTAATCTACTGAAATTTGGCTAAATAAACACAGAAAAGAGCACTAAAGCATTTCTAATCAATACTCTGATAAACTGATTGATCGATTTATAAACAGCANTTTATGAAACTCTAGCCTCTGTTTCCAGCCAATACAACCCAACTCCTGTGCGCTTTCTCAGGTCGCCTGAACTGAGTGTGTTGCTGTGAGAGTCTTGTGGAGAGGCGCTGACAGATATGGTTAAAACTTGCCCTTGACATCATGGAATTTTGAATGAAATCTGTTTCTGTGAAGGCATTCGTGTCACGATCCCACCACTCCTGGCTCCGTCCCCACATCCACACACCTCTGTACAGAAGTAGCAGATTTTTTCCAAAAATACACTGTGCTCCTTCAAACTCGTAAGACACCTTCTTTAACAGCAGAGCTTACAAAATGGCGCAAGCACGACATGTTAGCGAGTGTCTGGAAATGTGAAATTAGTTTGAATATGGTATCTTTCTCATCACCATTTACTCACTGCTGGCTGGCTAATACTCTTTCCAACACGTTTTCTCATGTTACAGAATGCTCATGTCAGTTACTTACACTTACAAAACTACCGTGTAAACTTAAGTTCAAGGAAAGACCTACTCAGCATGACAATGCTCGTCAGGACAATTCACCGATCCTAAGTCTCGCCCCCCTTAGTTACTGTTGCTAGGTCAGACAAGTTTGACAACAAGAAACATAGCGATGCCGGTTCCATTTAGCCGGGTACCGCAGCGCGTATTTAGATTCCGGGCGTCAGGCAATATAGCTTCAAGAAGTCGACAGCAAGGACTACAGTATGCAATGGAGAGATATATTGACGATGTTAACGTTTATGAACAAGGCAAAACAACGTGATCTGAGGCGAAGTCATTCTGCCAGCCACAGTGAAAAAGGGAGAGACAAGACAGTCAACATTGCTCCTGCACTGCCGGGTATGTGTCCCCTTTTCCCCTTCTGGGGATCAGTAGATGATAACTTTTACGAAGGTAACTTTTCCCGTTGGGATGCTAGACATCGTGGATATCCAAATAAATATCACCAAAAGTTACTGTGGGGCGGTATGTAGCCTTACAGAGATAAAAAATACAAAGCAACGTTAGCCTTGATCTTTTCTGGCAAACGATAATTCATGTCATCTTAAAAATGTCAGCAACCAACCTATCTGTCCTTTTCCAAATCTCTTTAACGTTACCACAGAAATAAGGAGGATCTGACATTAGGCTAACTCCTCTTGATGTAACGTTAGCTATACATTAGCTAGCTAGTTACCTAGCTAGTTAGCTAATGTTTTGATAAAATTAGCTAACTCAAGATGTGAATATAATGTAATGTGTATGTCAAGATTGTGACATCAGTCTAATGTGACTTTACAGAGTAATGTTACTTTTGAACAGAAGTATGTATCCAAGTATGTAAGTATGTGAGGGGGTCACTGAGTAAATGGGAAAGTTGACCGAGGTTCATCTGGGTACCAAGCTTGCTCAACTGTTACTGGAGCACAGAGCGAAAAGGAGCGGGACTTAGGAAGGGCTAATTAGCTACAAAATGAAGCTTGCTACGCTTAACACACATCTCAAAATCATGTTAAAACATTACAAAACAATTAATACCGCATTCATTTTATATCCTGAAGGCTAAAGTTAGAAAAAAGAGTTTTGGAGTGCATGTGGACCGATAGAGAGAGGGCCAAAATGAGCGTCTTGCTCAGGCCAGAGCTTGTTTATTTCTGAGCTGCACACGAGCTGAGTATGTGACTTCAGTCTCCCGAGTGGATCCACAGCAGCACCAGAGCACCATCTTCTGATGAAAAAGTGTATTACCTTGATGTGGAGAGAATGGTAGAATAGTTCAATTATTAACAAAAAATAGGGGGGGGTGTCTGTTTAAATAAAAACTAAACATATAGCATTTCCAACCTACTATACACAAGAGGAGCAGAAATGCTGTAAATATTCACATTGTTTGATAAATTCAGTCACTGACAGAAAATTTACAACTGAAGCATTAAGCAGAAAAAGAGAGCCAAACAATCGATTGCTTGTACTCTATGTTAATGCTCAAGAGATTTCTTAGAGCAGAAATTACACTTTTTTTTTCATGGTTCCTGCACAGCACAGCAGGTTTATGACACTAATGTGTAAGCTCTTTCTGTTACCTGTTCTAGCACAGATACAATATGGCAGGAGTGAACGTGAGATCCTTTAGAAAAACCTTCTTTCACATGCACTTTGTTTAATAGAGCTCTAACAAAGGTGCAAAACTTTGGCCTGACAGTGATGGATTTGTTAGATAGGTGATCTAATTTCTGCAGCATTATTGAGAAGAAGAAGACAACAACAGCAGAGCAGATATGCAGCAGGAAACTGGAAGCAGCCCATGAAGACCAATCACAGGTCATGAGGCCTCTGCACAGTCTGCATATCGCCATACATGGAGTCAGTCTCATTCATATTATAAAAACCACTACACAGTATACCTTCTTTATCTATAATGATACGTTTACACATACATCAGTATAAATGTATTTACAAAGGTTCAGTAGACATGGATATCCTGTATCTCCATGAGTTATTTTATTGTAAATTGAACCACTGTTTTCTTCCATCAATAAAAGCTTCAACATCAAAGATTGCTCATGTCAGAGTCACACATCATAAAATCAGCTTCTATGCAGATGACATCCTGTTATACATCACAATATTATCCTTATCCTCCCTTCTTTCAGTCTCTAATCTGATCAGTTATCGAAGCAGGTTTTCTTGCTACACTCACTCTTCTTTTTATATGTGCAGCAAAGTTTTAAGTTTGGAGTTTAAATTTCAACATAAAAAAATACTGAACTAAAGTAAATCATCTCACTAAGAGAAATAAAAGACACAAGCTTTTAAAACTGCAAGAATTACAGAACATACTTTCTCACTTACTCTTAGTGGTATCAAAATATACAGATACTAGTTCTGTATTTATATGCTGGCACTTATGTTGTCACCCCGTTATAGTGGACATGAATAGATTGTTATTGATGTTCATCGCGCTTAAAGAATTAAAATGAATACATTTGCAAACCTTAAAAGCAACAACCTTTTCAGAAATAAAGTCCTGGTTAGTCTGGAAAATCCATAGACTTCACCATTGACAGTTTTACAGGAACTACTTTCTATGAAAGAAATAGACCCTATCAAACCCACTGTGATGTGGCAGTTATACACAGTGCTGCAAGTCATTTTATTCTTATCCTATCTCTTTCCTCAGATTTTAAGACACTAAACATGTTAAGCTGCACAAAAGAGAAAATCTGGAGAAAAAGGTAAATAAAATGTTCAGGTTTGTTGGTCTTGAGGCACTTTTACCTTTGGGTTTAAATTAAGAATTTGATGTTAGTGTCAGGCTCTCTATGATCATTTTCTTTTTCAAGTATGTTCTTATGAGCTATGACAGGACTTGCCTGATGTTTTTCATAGTGTCATGGTTTATTGCAGTTAGTTGTAGTTACTTGTTTCTCTGTCTCATACATCATATCCCTTATCTTTCAAAACGCAGATGTTTTGCATGAGGGCTAACTATTAGAATGTCTACATATTCAAAGAAGTGTTCTCTCATTCTGTGTTAACTATGAAGAAAATGTGTACATAATTAAACCAAGTGCACAGATCCTTGTTTGCAGAGTCGCTTGTTTTGTATTTGCATTTTTTCATTTCACACCAGTAATTGTGTGTATGGTACAGCAATAAGAACAAAATGTACCTTAGCTAGTTCATGAAAACAATTAAGTTTATTAGTCTATAAGAATGTAACAAAATCGACACCACCCTAGCTGCCGATGTAAACCAATTGAAGTTCTCAATGTCTTAATGAATTATGACACGGATCATTTGAATAGTCAATGCTGTCAGCACTGAAGGGGAAACACCATGATATTATGTTGATTAATCCTACAGCTCACTGACTCTGTGTGCAAGTGTTGAATATAAAGGAAATGAAAAGAAAATGAAAAGTAAATAGCTCCTTAAATCATAAAACCTTTTTAAACATTTGACTTATGTCCAATGTCCAGACTGCTTCCTCCACCAAAAGTCCACCACAATGATACAAACTCTTCTTTTTAAATAACAATTTATAAGACAGAAGACTTTTGGAAAGAAAATTTGTCTAAGAGCATAAAGCCAAACTCAAATGAAATTCTTGCTGAAAAATTCCAAATCAGCATTGTGATAAATTGATTGACCCATTGATAAAGCATCATCAGAGTAATCCAAGTCCAGAGGCCAGTACACAGCGACTCAGCCTGGATCAGTGAGCTCGGCTCTGGGAGGCTCCATCTCCATCAGATGTAGGACCAGTCAGACTGTTTACAATTCTAACTCTATCGAATGGTACCAACTAAAAGAAGAGGGATCTCATAAACTGCTCATTTATTGGTCAAAACTTCTCATTTACTTTGCTAGCACTCGAGCATCAGGGATTCCAGGTCGTTTTACAGGCAGTGGATCAAGCTCTGACTTCACTCTGACCATCAGTGGAGTCCAGACTGAAGATGTGGCAGTTTACTACTGTCAGATTTGACACTATATCAACAGTCAGTATGTGTTCACACAGTGAAAAATCGTCATACAAAAACTTCCCTCAGTCGGACTGAACAGAAACTTAACTGACTGATGCAGCTGGCTGTGGGAGTTACAGCTCCCCCTTTCTGGCCAGAGTGAAACACAGTGGAAATTTTACCTTTTTAAATAATCTGATAAAAATAATTTAACTGTTTCTGTTGAAGCACTTGTGCATTAACTATTCTGATGTGGTCCAAGTATGAAAAATATGGTAAATTTGATTGATAAACATGTTTTTTTACCTAAGCATCCTGACGTGACTGCATGCCTTCACCTCAGCTAAAAGTTCACTGGAGCTGCTAATGATAACTTAATGGTGCTGAAAATAATTTAAAATAGCATATTTTTTTCATTTTAAATAGCAAGTCATAATAGGCTATATGGAAAAAAGGGAAACAGCGTCCAGCAGTGAGAGTGAGGCTGCATGTTAGATTTACATCAACAAACACGTTTATGCAGAATTTACACTGGTTTTCAGCTACCTGACTGCTTTTTTCCTGTAAATTCAGTGTTTTCTTTTCTTGTCAAAATGCGTGCACACGAATCC
>NTHP01001211.1:1164-29292 GCA_003416845.1 Oplegnathus fasciatus | reverse complement strand
TGTCCTGTGTATTCCTTTGGAGTAGAGTCGGAGATCAATTTAATCGAGAAGTCACGGCTTTTGATAACAGACTGATAATTTGGTAAACAAATAATCTGATTAATTATTTAATTTAGGTAAGTAATTTGGTTATTGATTTTTCCTCTTCGGAGGTGGTGCCCCTAAACGAGTGTAAATTTAGAATAAACACTGAGTTCCGCTACACAAAAAATGCAAATTCTTTGCATCAAACTTCGTTTAATCCATATAACTATATACAGCGCACTGTGTTTCGCACGGATGATTATTACTGTCGCACAACGCGCTTACACTGTGGATCCGTTATGTGAAGAAGACTGATGTGATTTGATGACGCGGATTGCAAAATGGAGGAAGAGAGAGAAAATAGCGAGGGGCGAAGAGAAGAGACAGGCCAGCGTAAACGACAGAAAGTGTCCAAAGTTTGGGATCAATTTAAGGTGCCAGAAAATGAAAACTCTGTACAGTGTGTCTATTGTAAAATCGAACTAGCCCTCCACAATAGCACAACGTCAATGCTTTAGCATCTCAGCAGAAAGCATCCAGTCTACGTATCCAGTCCACGGAGCAGACCCAACACAAGTAAATCAGAGTCGTACAGACAGCTTCGTGCGGACAGCTGCACCATGTTCAACTGAGCAAGCAGCTGAGTTCACAGACAGTATTTTGAACATGATTGTCACAGACAAGCGCCCGCTGTCTATGGTGAAGGATGACTGCTTTCAGAAGATGATTTACACTTTCAATCCCAGGTAAACGCTTCCTTCAAGAACCTACTTCATGAAAATGATGGAGAAAAAGTATGAACAAATCAAAGGCAAGTTGAAGAACACCCCTAAGCAGACTGACAGCATTGCAGGTACAACAGACATTTGGACGAGCGTTGCTACAGAAGCGTATCTGGGGGTGACATGTCACTTTCTTGGGGAGGATTGGGAAATGGAGTCCCACAGCCTGAAAGCGATGACACACGGCTGCAAATATTGCAGAGTGGCTTGAGGATGTTATCGCCAAATTTGACATTCCAGAGAAAATCAAAGCTGTTGTTCACAAAAACGGCGCAAATGTTGTAGGAGCGGTGAAGATTTTGGCAGAAAAGCATGGATAGGCATCAGTGCGACCTGCAGGTCACACCCTGAACTTAGTTGTGTAAAGCGCTCTGAAGAACCACCAAGCTATCTCCACCAAGTGTGTGGCTGCTTGTCACACATTTTAAGAAGAGTGAGCTGGCATGCACCGAGTTAAAGGATAAGCAGCAGCAAATGGACACACCGCAACACTCGCTGGTGCAAGACGCAAGTACTTGCTGGAACAGCACTAATCACATGCTGTCCAGGCTGCTGGAACAAAGATGGCCAGTGACTGCTGCACTCGCTGACCCAGCAGTGACTAAGAGAGGAAAACACCACTACTTTGATCTCAAGCCTGAACAGTGGAAACTGACTGAGGGGCTGAGCCAGGCCCTTGAGCCATTTGAAGGAGCTACGGTGTTGTCGTGGTCACTGCAATATCAGCTTGTCTAGTGCAGGTGAGAATAGGTAATTAAATACCAAAGACACAATATCTTGCAGTCCAACTACCTTTAATATTATTTCACAAGTTTATGCATAAGGGTTCCCTGTGCTCTGCAGCAAGAGGAAGCCTCCAGCAGTTTCAACGGCCTTATTTATTGTAATGTCTTAAGAAGTTGTCTTACGCGCACGTCATTGGTGACTTATAATCACCATATACGGTTCCGTGTCTGTCTAGACAACTTCCTGCTTTCTGTACTTTATCTGAACTTTATCTGACATTCAACTAGGTAAAAATACATCTTCTACATCTCGCACGTGCATGCTCAGCGCTCACTTTCTCTTGGTACTTTCCACTGCATGTCAGTAAAGATCACTCCAAAAACACATTTTGATATTGCATAAGCATAATTAAGTCAAAAGAACACTACTATCATAATTTCCAACAGTGTTCCTGAGTGGGCAACAATATGTTATCCTCTCTGCACTTCCACAGTCAGTGCAAAGCCTTAAGAAGTCCATACAGAGTAAAGCTTTTGAAACTGCACCAGTCAAGTCATACCAGGCTCGTGTGGCAGAACAGATTGCAGCAAGATGGCAAAGACTATCTGTGTTTCAATCCGAGTCTCCAAACACAGTCCTAATCGCTGCTGCTCTGGGTCCTAGGTTTAGAAAACTTAAGTTCTTGCCTGCTGACAAAGCATTCAAGGTCCAAAGCCAGGGCTCGAGTGCGACCATTTAGTCGCATTTTGCGACCATTTTTGGAGACAGTGCGACTAGGTTTTATAACTTGGAGCACCAGTGAGACTTGCAAATATGCCCCCTGTTTTTTTGTTGTTGTTTTAAAAAAAAAAAGATCATATGATCGTGACATCACGTGAAACACCAGGAGGGAGTACATGTACATACAGTATACAGTCTATGGTTTCAACTAGTAACAAATAGTAGACCTAGATTATGGACTTGCCAGCACTCGGTCATGCCACATAAGCTAAGGAAAGTCCACGTACACTAAGTCAAAGGTTTGCATGGACAGGAATTATTGTTTCAGTCCGCCCCTGGTATCAGGCTATGGAATGTACGTTTTTTTCAGAAAACACATTTAGCATTTATTAATCCGTACACCTCGCCACATTTTAAGTTAAATATAAGCAGTTCCACTGTGTAGAGTACACTGGGTAGACTATACAAAAATAAATGACTTCTTCTTTTTTTTTTTTTTATCATTAAGTAATTTCATGACGTACCATTCCATGTTGTTCTGGTGATCTTCTCAGGTGACTTGTTAGTATCTCTACTCACAATTTAAAACTTTAAAACTCTGTTCTCTATCTGTCTCCTACCTCTCTAGAGTGTTTCTTGTACTGCTATAACATGTAAATTTCCACTCTGGGTATCAATAACGTCTCAGCTTAAAACTCATAACTGTAGTTAAATGAGGTAATGCAGTGGTTCCAAAACAATCCCAGGAGATTACTATCTGATAACGCATCAAAAAGTTCTCCCTAAATTTCAAGTGATTCCTGACCAAATGATCACAGGTGAAGTGAAAGAAAGCAAGAACTAACCAACCATGAAAACCATCCATCACATTCACATGACTCGCCTCCCAACAAGTGTGAGCAAAAGCAGACTCCAGCACTAAAGCAATAAAGTGAGTATGATGTCTGGTCAAAGCCCCTCTGACCCCCAGGACCCACAAACATGTCCTCAAGATTTTATTTGAGAGATAATGTGCCTGTATCCTTCAGGTCAGCAGAACTGCAGCGAGAAAAGACGCATGTGAAAGAAAATCTAGGTTGGTGTAAAAAAGAATGTATTCTACTTGAATTAAATCACATTGCTTGGTATTAAGGTTTTATCTTACATGTTCAGATGTCTAGATTAACAGTGTATGTTTTATACCAAAGTTCAAACAGAATTGAGGTGCTCCTTGCAACTGTCATCAGTTGAGCTGGCAATAAGCAGCATTTTCCTGTTATGTGTTTCATCAGCTCAGCATGCAGTTTGACTTCTGCATGATAAATGGAAGAAATAGAAAATGATTTTGCTGCCCTAACTGATGCCAAATTGACTGACCTGGAAGTCATCCGTCACAGAATAGACCTGATGTTGAACATGAAGGGTGACTGAAGTGTCCAGAGGTTGAACAGCAGACAGAGCTGAGGTTGAAGGGAGTTCACAACTGCCCCGCTGAGCCTGAAGTGCCTTCACTGTCTGTATGGCTGCGAAGATGATGGAAAATACAGAAGAAATACTATACAGTAAGTTCAGACTAACCTGTTAATTGAATAAAAGCAGCATCAACCAAAACTAGTAAGAACAAAACAAACCACATAAAATTAAGGAAAGATGTGCCCTTACCTGATTTAAAGTCTTGCTGTGAGATGTTGTTGTAAATCTCTTCATCCAGATCAACAACCTGCAGTCCAAACATAAACAACAATTATGATTAAATTCTGTCTGTGTCTTTCAAATCTCTATCTCTTGTTATCTTGTTTTGCCTTCTCTCCAACATTATCCAGGACTAACCAAAGGAAAATGGTTATATTTTTCATCTCAGTTTATGAAGTGACAATTATAACCATGTCCACAAGTAAAACAATTTCGGCCTGGACCAAACCTGAGCCTCTCCATATCCGTTATCCTGTTCAAACGAAGCAGCCAAAAGTCTGATTCCCTCCTTCCGGTGCTTCCATGGTGGAATTGGGAGTTTCTGTAACACCTGATGTCAGGAACATACACAGGAGAAGACATTACTACTACAAAACAGACCTGTCATATACTGTATGTACTGTATGGCATGCATGTGTTAGAAACTACTGCAGATACCAGAAGACAAAGTTCTCAAGGTGGGTTGACTCTTTTTAAATCAAGGAGGCTTTCATCTTGTAATGAAGATGTTAAATTACTATGGTAAGTGTCATGGAAATTGCCTGCTAACACTCAGCACTTAAATAATACACAAAATACTGACAGGTTGAAGATTAGAATATATTGTATACAGATATATTGGAGACCGTACCTTGATACAGAAGTCAGAGGGACTTGCTAATTTACTTTCACATTAGCTTTAAAGGTAAGTTGACAGTAATGTTAGCTGTTATGCTGTAGTAGTGAGCTATGATGAGTGATTTTATTCTGCAATTTGAAGCAAAAGTACTTTAGAGTAAAAATGGAAAATGTCCATTTGACTTAAATGACAAACTAAACCCAACATTGATGAGGAAATGGGAAGTTGTGTGTTAAAAGGATAGGTTTGGATTTAGTAAGGCTATCTTAATACAATATTCACATGTCATATGCATGTTAAAAAAAGCCTTGGTCACCGTAATCATTCCTCCTCTCCATAGTGGCTGTGAAGCAATATCTTCAGCAGTCTCAGTTAGCCAAACCGTGTGGGTATCTCTGTCCTGGCAGTCGCGTGTATGTTTATTACCAGTGTTTCATTGCGGCAACAAACATACATGCAACTGCCACAGCTCAGCAAGGGAGAAACAAAGAGGGATATTTTCACTAAAATGACCATAACCTTGGAAGTTCCCCATAAATCTGGCTCAGAATAAGAACTGTGGATTTTGTCCCCCATTTCTTACAGTGTAGTCGCTCTATGAAGGCATCTCTTTGCGTCCAGCATGGAGAGGAGGAATGATTATATCAATGTACATGTAGCATATTAGAATTTCACTAAGACAGATTTGGAAAAACTCCAAACCTATCCTTCAACATTTACTCACCCCCAGATAAATCTTCTGGTGGCAAAATCCAGTAACATGGGAGATGATGTCCCGCTCTGTGATCTTCATGGAGCAGCACTCACAGAGGTATATCGGGTCACGCTGATCACAGTAGCATTCAAGAATAGTACTTAAACCTAGAAGATATATTGTTCACTATTAATATTGTGTTACCAATCTTCCCTCTGGCTAGAAATGTTCTTATTCACAGATATTATTCCATTAGAAAATGAATGAAGCACAGGTAAATTTAAAACAATAAAATGTTATGAGGAATCAAAATAAGATAACTTAAAGTGCATTCTTTTCTCATTAATGTGGAGATCTTTCAACTCTCAGATTTATATCTATACTGACCAACCACAGGCTGTCGGCTCTTCATCTTGAGATACTGCCACAAATGAGCTGCTTGTTGTTGGTTCTCATTAGGAGACGCTGTTAGAGAGCCACAGACAACCACAGACTGAGACATTTTCAGAAACACTGAGAAACATCTTCCACAAACTTGAATATGGCATTTACATACCTTTATCCTTTGCAGTCTGGTGACTTGGTTTGCCACTCTCTCCCTTGTTTAGGGGTTCTTCACAAGATGTGTCTAGGTTGAAGGTGACCCGCTTCTTTTTATGGCCCTTTTCTTTCTCTCCATCTTCATTAGGAGAGGTGCCTTCCTGTGATTTTTCAGACATACTGCTGCTTGGTCTATTTCTTTCATTGTCTTTGTACATGTTATTCTTAAACTGTGTCGGGACATCTTTGCTACTTTTGCTCCTTTCTTTTCCAATCTCTGCTCCATCATCTTTGTCTGCGTTCTGGCAGCTTTCGAGGATCTCCCCACTTGGTTTTCTCGCTGTAGGCCCTTCTCTCTTCTCCTCCTTTATCACCTGGCATGTCTCACTACCTGCACTCTTTATCTCCTCTGAACTAGTTTCTGAGGACACATCTCTTCTCTTCTCTGATTCTTTTTCACTTGGCGTAGGAGTCTCCTTGTCAGCTCCCTTTTCTGCATTTTCTCTTTCTCCACAGTGTGTAGTGGCGATTTCAGCACCAACTTCTTCCTTGATCTTTTTCAGGGCAGTCTCACTATTGTCTGTGGACGTTTGACTGGTCTTTTCCTCAGACTCCATCATCTGGCTGTTGTCTCTCACATGGTCCTTGTCCACGTCTTTCAAAGTTCCTCTGGGGACTGAGAAACATACATGACATTAAAAAAATGCATTTGATTAAAATGATCTGTATTGTTGTCTCAAGCCCATTCAGTAAGCAACAATACAAATGAAGAAAATAGTGGACGAGGTGGCGATATTAGTAGTATTGGATTTCCAGAAAGTCAAATGTACCTTCATGATATTTTTCTCTTTTTTTTTTGTTCAAAATACTTTTTATTAATTTTTTAGGTTATACAAAATACAATATGAAATACAGCTTGATACATTTTAACAAAATCCTAACCTGTTGCACCATTACAAATTTACAATATGACATATCAAAACACAAGTATGATAAACAATTTGTAAACACAAAGACCACAAATGATGTAAGAAAAAGAAGAAAAGATTTTAAAAAAAGATATTTTTCTCAACTGCTACACCAAATAAAAAAACAAAACAAAAAAACAACCAAATTAAGAAAAAAAACTCTCATGGGAACCCAAGCCTCAGCCGTTCTAGTTAGGGTCATACCTCACATAAAACATCCACATAACAAAATGTTTTGTTAATATATTTGTCTTGACTTACCCAGTGCCTTTTTAGGTATTATTGTGGGCTCAAGCTTTCCTTTCCCTCCTCTCTTCTTTGCAGATGCCAGGATGGGTATTGCTGGAACAAATTAGTACAAGAAGAGTCAAGAAACCAATTCACAGCTACAGATGCCAACGTGAAACATTCATTGCAAAACATATACTGACCTTTGGGGTAGGGGCATGGCTTCCAGATCGGCTTGTCCAACTGTATCTCCTTTGAAGGAAGAAAATATTGAAACAAAAGCATAAGCGCATGGCTAGAGGAGAAGCTACATGAATAGAAATATATGTATGGAAATACCTGCACATCTATTTCACTGGGAATACGGCAGTGAATACGTGTCGCTTGTTTTGCCAAGTCCAATAAGGTCTCTGCATCAGTGCTTGAATTCAGTGAACCTGGGTGAAAACGTTCCTACACACACACACACAATGTTTAGTCTAGTATACAGTCTCTGACATCATGTATACAATGCATAATATACCATAGATATTCAGACATTAATTTCTTGACATTATTGTACATGTTTTTAGCAACTATAGCCAATAAACAGTATTGACAGACACGTCTTAAGACAGATAAATAAACAGAATATATTGTATATAACAGTAATACATAATATCAGAACTAGCATGGGTGGCGACACATTATAGTACAGCAATTTATTACTGTTACTGGGAACAAATTGTGAATAATCAAAGTATGCTCAAAAGTACTGCAGAGCTAATCACAGTAGTTTTTGTATCTTGTATAGTGAATTAAATAGTAGCAGTAAAACTGTTGTTAAGCATACTGTAAAATGAACAGCAGCAGTGCCACTGTCCATAATCATTATTGTAGTTATTATAAAGTCAGCTATGGATGTAAAATAAGAAAGATTAAGTTCAATACAGACTGGCACAAAATACTGACCATTTTAATCAGAGACACTTCATTTGAATATGTGGTTGACAGAAATGTCTATTCTCACAATAGCCTTTTAAAAACCCCAAAATGTTCACAATCAATAGCTTTTGTTTTTAGCAGTAACAGTAAAAATGGTTTCAACAGGACCACTACATACATATCCCAATAACTTTGAAACAACAGCTAAGCTTCTCAACTCAACAGAGGTGGAAGAAGTACTCAGATCTTTTACTTAAGTAAAAGCAGCAATATCACAGTGTAAAAATACTCTGTTACAAGTAAAAGTCCCGCATTCAAAATTTGACTCAAGTACAAAAGTATTAGCATCAAAATATACTTAAAGTACCAAAAGTAAAAGTGCTCATTATGCAGAATGGCCCATTTCAGAATAAAGTATATTATACTATTGGATGATAATTATTGATGCATTAATGTGTTCATCACTTTAATGTTGCAGCTGGTAAATGTGGAGCAAATTTCTTTATCTTTCTTTATCTATACTTTATCTGCTGGGTAGCTTGTGAATTTTACCCCCAGGGATCAATAAAGTTTTCACTAAATCTATAATATTACATCATAATTGATTTATTGATTATATTTTGCTTTATTAATCTGAATATGCAAGTAAGTAACTAAAGTTACCAAATAAATGTAGTGGAGTAAAAAGTACAATATTTGCCTCTGAAATTTAGTTGAGTAGAAGAATAAAGTAGCAGAAAATGGAAATACTCAAGTAAAGTACAAATACCTCAAAAGTACTTGAGTAAATGTACTTGGTGATTTTCATGTTTTAGCCTACATTAAAGGATTTCACATACTTGAGTTGCAGTGGTGGAAAGTAACTAACTGCGGTAATGAGTTGTTTTACATGTCATTGGCAATATATTTCAAAACCATAACAGAATATGAAACATGGGACAAAAATCTTAAGTTGAATATATCAAACTTGTAGCAGCAGAAATATTGCAAACTTTTGTCTCAGTTCACACATTTTACCCTTGAGAGCCCTCTTTGATGATTGAGATTTAGCTAGAATTAAGAATACATCTGACCAAGTGAAACAACTGACTGAACTGTCCTCCAAGTGGAAAATGAGCATTTTAACCATGAACAGAAATGTTTAATCTGGATAGTTTTTAGTCCAAGTTAAAATGTATGCAAGACATTAATTCACCATCTGTGCAAATACCTGTCCTCTTGTCCTCCTCTGGAGACAACAGCATGTCCAACAGTGAGACAACAACTCATCACTAAGCTAGCTAATGTTGGCCAACTGAAATTCGCATGATTCATTGAAGATAAAATTTATTGTTTTGATAAAATTTATTATTATTTAACAGAACACTGACTGGACACAAGCAGAATTTGCTACATCCGAAGTAAAAAGGCAATTGCCCTTTGAACTTTTTGCCACTAGTTAGCTAACAGCAAAAAGCTAAGCTAACGTTAGCTTAGTTAGCTCGTACCTTGTGGTAGTAGGAGCTGTAACGTTAGCGCTAACTAACTAGCGATAACGGTTATTTTCTTCATCGATTAATCTGTCAGTTATTTTGCTAAACAAACAACTGCTGCCAATTAATTTCTTCTCAATCAATCATTTAATTAAGCTAACCGTTAGCTAATCATTTCAGCACTACTAACTGTTAGCTAGCTTAGCTCAGCATGACGGTGCAGATATAGCTAACTAGCTAACATTAGCTTAGACACGACATGATATGATGATAATTGATGAAGTTAATGAGGATTTTGCACTCACCTGGGGCAAACTGTAGCTGGCACCTGTTTTAGTATAACTACTTTTGATTAAACTTTTTCCACCGTGGGGTTTTGCTTACTATCTCTTACTGAAAAAAGGAAATGTAACTTCACATTTAACATAAGTTGCCATCAGACTAACATAAACACACACACTGGGTGTTTTGCCATCTTCAGAAATGATTAGTCTTAAAGAGATTCTTAAAAAAATACACTGAATTTGTGTTTTACAAATAGAAGATATCCATTCTAGATTTCTATCAAAGATTTGTTTACTTTTGTTTAAAACCACAAGGATTGAATGAGGGCAGTCAGAGCTTCACGTTCAAATTAAAACAACTGGAATCAAACTCATGGATTTTATCTTTAATACAGTGTATCATCAATTTGTGCTGTACTAACTGTACATTTTATTTGTGGTGCTATAAGTATTATGAGGTAACTGGCTGGCACCCTGTCTGAAATGACTTGGGGAGGTGCTAGAGCTGCAACGATTAGTTGATTAATCGATTAGTTGTCAACTATTAAATTAATCGCCAGTTATTTTGATAATCGATTAATCGTATTGAGTTGGGGGGGTTTTTAAGAAAAAGTGTCCAAATTCTCTGATTTCAGCTTCTCAAATCTGAATATTTTCTGGTTTCTTTAGTCCTCTGTCACAGTAAACTGAATATCTTTGGGTTGTGGACAAAACAAGACATTTGAGGACGTCACCTTGGGCTTTGGGAAACAGGGATCACCGTTTTTCACCATTTTCTGACATTTTATGGACCAACTAATCAATTAATTGAGAAAATGATCGGCAGATTAATCGATAATGAAAATAATCGTTAGTTGCAGCCCTAGTGCCATCACACATTTCCCTGAATACCTTGCAAATATACATCAACTTGCTGTAGCTTCCAGAGTAATGCAGTATCACTGTAATAAACCCAAAATTATAAATGCGATCCTTCAAGTGCGTTTACAAGTAGTGACAACAATACACAAATAAAAATGGATAAATAATACCAGGTTAAAAGAGAATATGAGAATAGCTTTACTGCAGTAAGAAATAACACCACATTGAATTCTAATTAAAACTGAACAATTTTTTGCTGTAAATGCCCCCCAAAATGGTCTAACCTACTGTCCCAGAAGACATTAAAAGTGAACAGCTTGCAGACACACCGCTTCATGCATTCTATGTCATGTTAAATAAGTGTCGAGAATAAAAATACTCACCAGAAATGTTGCAACATGTTCGCGACTGAACACATGAGCGTAAAATTCATCGTCTGACAGCATCTTCTCACAGAGCAAACACAGAAATACCCCTTCTGTGGACTGCTGTCCAACAACTGACATGACCAGGAAATTTCTACCTGCGATGATGAGGTAAAGAAAAATCAAAAACATCCACAGTGCACCTCTGATTTCTGGCATGTTTTTGTTTTTCTCTCCAGTAGTACCCACCAAGCAGAGGAAATCTCTCGTTCTGTTGGAGTTTGCTGTATGTTTCACGCCGTGGGACTGCACAGACATAAAAAAAACAGACAAATCAGGTGAATGTCAGAATTTCATTCATCTTATTCACGGCTAAGAAATAATTTTATCACTAACCTTTATCGCTAAGCTTTAGGAGAGTGTGGTATGGGTCAGGTCTCTCCATCACTGCGGACAAAATCAAGAATGAGACAAGGAAACTTTGAAACTGCTTCATACCTGTTTTGTCTAAAACAAGTGTTTGAGTACAGAGAGGAAAGATACAGCGAGTTTGTCTCGCCAACTACCTCTGAATAACTTAAGTCAGACCAATTGTTACCTTCTTTGAAACTAGTTGAGATGAGGCTGTAAAATATCCGGTAAGGGATATCAAGTACCTGAGAGAGGAAAAATTCTCAATTAGTAATGACTAAAGAAAATGATTTAATCTACAGAAGATGACTGCAGGAAACAAACCTTTTCATCCTATTACATTAATAAGCTTTACTGTTGGTTTACTGTTTGGGGCAACTTACAACTTATTACTGTAACTATATTTTATTATATGCATCTCATTTCTTTTTATTCTTCAATTTTATTTGATTCTTAATTGATTTTACTTTCTTATGTCATTGTAATGCTTTTTTTTGCGTATGTAAAGCACTTTTTACCTTCAGCGTCATCTGATCCGGTCCTCTTTCCTTCTCCTCCTCCCATGCCCTTGACCTCAAGGTTTTCTCATCCAGACGATTCTCCCAGGCAAAAGGGAGCTGCCAGGGATTCTGGTGCAGCTAAGAATTTAAAACAAAAGCTGGTTATTATACACCAAGGTATATCCCATGGCAGTCCGCTGTATATTACTGTGTTTCTGCACCCTGCATGACTTATTTTCTCATTATTAAGTGGAATTTGTTACAAACTAGCATTGATTTTTCTTTGATTGGTTGGTTTTGGAATTTCTGGACAATAATACTGCGACAATAATGAAAACATTTTTTAAACTGCTCATTTGGATTAATTCCCAGGATAGATTGGTTACTTAAATGCTACTTAATGAGAACACGCATGCATAATGCATTAGAAAGTGCTTCACTCCCCAACAATGAGTAAAAGTCTGATCACTTTGATTCAATGTGGCAGCTATAGATCTCTATCAGTATTTGAATATGTGATATAAAACACAACTTAAACAAAAGCTCACCAGCGTTCGTATTAGATGTTTTTGAGAGTTTAAGTGTTGTCTGAGAGAGGACTCGGAGAAACAGTCCTCACAAGCAAAGCACATATAAATAGGATCCACATGAACCTCAGAGCTGACACACGTCACAACCAGGGATACACCTAAACAAACACAAAATAAAACAAATTAAGAAATTACATATTTTTCAGTTTGACACCTTATAAAAACGCAATGATAACAAGGGTGTCAGCTCACCAACAGCTGGTTGTTTTTGCTTGCAGCTCTCTTTGAGGTACCTGTACAAGCCCAGACTGGGTCTCCATTCTTATGTTTAAAGGAAAGAGGGATAAGAGAAGGAGCTGAATAGAAATCAATTGCAATTTTTCTTAAATTATACCAGACATGAACGTCAAGTAAAAGCCCTCCTTTTCCAAGATGAACACAGGTCCATTTTTGGAAATTGTGATAACATCAGTCATTGTAAAGATGTAAAATGTAAAAAACGCCGAGACTATATTCAAGAGTAATGTTCAAATGCAAAGCTCACTGTGTGAAGCTCAGTTCGATGATATAAAAAATGATATTAGCATGGTATTCTCTTTTTAAAAAAGCTGAAAGATTTAGATTTATTTATTTTCAGACCTTTTGACCAATAACGTTTTCTGTATTTGTTTTAAAGTAATGACTCAAAGTGTTGCAGCATGTTGTAACAGAAGGAGAAAAGTGTACCTGTTTGGGCATAATCATTAGCTGTAAGAAAAAAAATCATATGTTATTTAAATGAACTTAACAATACACACTAATATGATAATTGAGAGGAAAGTGAATGGTACCTTCGTCAATGAATTTATTCAACATCTGGGTAAAAACAATAGAAACATATCTTACGTTAGGTCGTATTTTGTAGCATATTGTGAAAAATCCCAAATCCTTTTAGACTTTTTTTGTGGGAGGATGTGAAAATGTTGATTTACCTTTTGGTGTGTCCACTTTGACACATGTTTGAAATACTGAAATACACCATCAAAGTTCATACTGCAGTTCTGCCACAAGGGAGAAACAAAAGAAAAGTGAAATTCATTGTATTAAAGTTCTTAAAGTTCTCCATAACATAGATAGTATTTGGTACAGTAACAATATCCAGACTATTGCAGTGAAATTTCGAATTGTGATATTTATAATTTATCACCTGACAGCGTAGTTTGTAGGATGATCCTGCTGACACCTCTACAAAGAAGAAACAAAGTAGTGTTGAGTTGTTTATTCTATATTGTTAATTGTGAAAAGGTTTTCAATAGTAGTTAAAAAAAGAAGAAGCTGAACACATCGTTTCTTTTCTGGAGTCTATCAAATGTTTGGCTACTTTTTATTTCAACAGTTTGTGAGAGAATTTACCACCACCAAAACATTTAACAGTGGTTAAATTTATATACTATAAAGCTTTTGTCATTACTACAGCGATGAGACTGAGGGAAATAACCTGCATTAGAAACAAGTTTTAACAGTGGTGCTAAAAAACAAAAACATTTTACACAGCAGACATTTCACATTGTCACAACGAGAGCAAAACCAGATCCACTGGACAAACTGCAACTAGTTAACACTGAAAGAATACATACCCAACTTGTTCCCTGGTTTGACACATGTCATCAAGCCTTCCTTTGTGATGGATTCCAGTTCCTTCAAAGCTACAAGCCACCATAGGTTCAATTAGTAAAACAACATTCAGAAGAACACAACTTAAACTGAGGCATTTTAAATAAATTCCAACCTTCTGCATAACAAGTGAAATTCACTGATGCGAACTGGGCAGGCTCCAGGCGTACTTGCTGCAACAGAAAGTCATGCAGTTTCACATCAATACCAACAAAATCATCAATTTGGGAAACCTGCACTAGTGACTTTGTAGACTATATTACCTTCATATCAGTGTTTGCAGAGTTGTGAATTGTCTCTGTCTGCTTTGCGAGATCAAATATCATGGAGACAAGGGTCCTGTTGTAATCCTTGTAGCATTCTTTTGACATCAAAGTAGAGGGGTGCCACGCTCTCTGCAAAGATTAAAAACAGAATCAGCTTTATTAGCCAAGTATGTGTACATATGCTAGGAATTTGGTTTGGGTTCTTTTTACACAGTTTACACTATTTCTTACACAGAAATAGACATTACAGCTAAGAACAAGGACAACAAAGCTAAAGGTAAAGAAGAGAAGGGACCATGCCTGGAATTTGATCATTTTAGGGGCAAGGCCACTTGGCCTTTGGTGTTGTCAATTTGACATTTGAGGACACAAAAGCCAAATGCCAGGGCAGCAAGGAAATCAAATAAAACAATGGGCCTCATTCACCAACCGTTCTTAAGAAGAAATTTCCTCTTAAAACCCACTTATGTACTTTTCACGAAGACATTCACCAATGTTTTCTTATGTGGGATTTGTTCTTGGGGAAGAACAGAATCTAAGCACACTCAAGAGCATACTTACGCACATCTGAGTGCTGACATATTTATGCAAAGTAACTGGTTATTGCATTTTCTTTAATTCTACAGTTGTATAATATTATGGGTTTAATTTAAATCACATTTATTTAAATTACAATAATATTTATCATTTATAATAGTTTTTAAGAATTATTTTCATTATTTTACAAGGCATTATGGTCTTTTAAAATAAATAAACACAACACTAACACTTTAACTATGTACACTAGCTTTAGTGTGTGGTGCAATGAAGTCATCAGGCCAGGATGCCCTTAGTTCCTTATATTCCCGGCGAAATCCCTGGATACTTTCTCTTCTCTCTACTTTAATGTGTCACACAAACGAAGCATCTCTGCATCGCCACGCGCATTGCTTAGACTAGTCGCCGGCAGGCAGACGAGAACGGGAACAGGTGAGTGTCACGTAGTGCCTGGGTGATGCAGTATATTTTTAGCAAACGCCCAGAGAACCTGATATGGAGAGAAAAGAGAGTAGTGGCAGCTTGAGAGAAGTGCCGGTGCGTAAGAAAAAGTCACGGTTCACCAAAGAGTAAAATCCAGTGATGTTGGTACTGTGTACTGGTAAGCACTGGCCCACTTCGAGCACTGGATCCATTTGCAGAGAGTGACAAATATTTTTTTGGCCTCAGATTCAAGATCAAACCTTTTTTTTTTTNTTTTTTTTTAAACTTCATCAGATGTGTACCCTTCTCTGGATTCAGCGTTCACTGAACAAGTAACAAATTTTTTGTTGTTATTTTATATCCATTACTGACGCTACTTAATGTGACAGCTCATTTCCTGCAGTACCTCCACTTCAGAACTACTGAATTTTTTCTTATGTTTGGAGTCCGGCGCTCCACTGCCTTTAGATTTTCATTTGGGCATTCTTGACTTCTCTCTCAACTTCTTTTTAATTTATTTCTGTGTATGCATGGCCCTGCAGTCTCATGCCCTTTTATAGGGATTGGAACAACTGGCACGCGCTCTCAACTTATGAGGACAATGGGATTCATCATTGTAAGGACACAGGCGCGAACAATTCTGTGGTTTAAGAACACGTCACGAATCCAATGTTGACTTTTCTTAGGACCTTTCTTAAGAACAAATTTAAGAAAAAACTTGGTGAATGAGGCCCAATGATTTTAAGTCCACGGAAAAAATGAGTTTTTCTGTAAACCAGGGTTTATTCTTGTCGTATGTGCAATAAGTTTTAGTCGGCACACACGTCTTCACAAAAACTGATGTTAGATGTCAAAGTGTCAGAGAGTTCATCCAGGTCTGTAGCTGCAGCCTCAAAAACACTCCAATTAGTGCGGTCGAGGCAGGCCTGTAATTCCAGCTTTGCCTCATTGGTCACAGTCTTGACCACAGGCTTATCAGATTTTAGTTTCTGACTGGTGTGAATTACACAAATACGCTACAGGAAGACAAACTCTACTGATTTCAGTTGTTGTGGATTCATTACTCAACCTGACATCAGAACAAAAATGATTTTAACAATATTTAAAAGGTAGATAATGCAGCAAATGTTGGAGTACATTCAAACTGTTTTGTGAGGGAAATTATGATATTAGAAGTGTTCTTTTGACTTAACTTTGCTTATATAATAACAAAATATGTGTTTTCGAGTGACCTTTGCTGACATGCAGTGGAAAGTACCAAGAGGAAGTGAAAACAAAGAAAAAGCGCTGCATGCACTTGCTAGGTGTAGAAGATGTATTTTTACCTGGTTAAATGTCAAATGTCAGATAAAGTTCAGATAAAGTGCAAAAAGTGGGAAGTTGTCTAAGACAGACATGGCACCATATACAGTATGGTGATTATAAGTGACAAATGACATGACAACTTCTTAAGGCATTATAAGGCTGTTGAAACTGCTCAGGGCTTCCCTCTTTGGTACTTAATTACCTATTCTCACTCGCACTAGACAAGTTGATATTTCAGTGACCACGACAGTTTACTTAATAATTAACCAAATCTGGCAAGTGATTGTTGTAGTGTAGCTGCTTCAATTTTTTCTGAAATCCTGGGACATTGTGTACATTATGTACAAGTACTGTATATGTCAAATTACTCCAGTTAAATGAAATTTGCAGTGATGGTGCAGGAAAACTTCATGCGTTATCTCATCATGGAATTTCACAAACATTTCAACTTTTAAACGGGTCAGTTGGGCCCATAATTTCAGCTGTAAATTGCACAAGCTGCATGTAACCACCTAATGGTCAATGTAACGTGGTGACAGAACTTCACTCCCTCAACAGAGAACTGAGGAACTTTCCCCAACTTTCAAATCAGTTTCCTTGTTCTTTGCTTCCTATGTCCAAGAGTAGCCCCCGGTGAGCACAGCAGGGCAGCACCCTGGAATGTGGGAGTGTTGGCTCTTAATCGGTGCTGGTCTGTGAAAGCACATCCTGCCTTAAATTGCAGCTTCAGGTTTGGGTTCCTCACCAGTGGGCACTAGGAAACCCTTTTGATCATTATCCATGAGTCCTGCAGGATTGTTAACCCCAGAGGTCTTGTAAACAGAAAAGCTGGGGAAAGTTACTCAGTTCTCTGGAGGGAGTGAAGTTCTTAAGCAACCCCCAGATTGAGACTGAATTAATTACACCTAATTTGTTGCGAGGTAAGGGTATGTGTACGAGTATGTCTACTTGTAACTTTTGTGATGTTGTGGTGAAATGCTTTGTGATTGTGCTGCAAACAATTTCCCCACAAATAGAGTATCTATCCATCTTAACTGGCTATCATGTCCCTTTTCGAAGGGTGGTGCCCGTGAGGTGAGTTTAATACAAGTTAAATTCCGTTACTCAGTATAAATACTGATAATTTCTGATAGCCCAAAGTTGAGTGCAATCATGTCATGATTCTGTCACATATAAACAATAAAAATTATTCACAATTACACAGTTAATACAGAATGCTGTTCACAGGCTTTTTATATGCTCCAAGAGAAATGATCATATTACTCCAATTCTTGCTGCCCTTCAGTCGCTTCCTGTCAATTTTATAATTGAGGTTAAGATCTGAGTGCTTGTTTTTAAAGCTTTGCATGCTTAGCCACCCCCCCCTCCCCGAACAGGCACACTGCGAGCTGTGCCCGTTTTAAATTCTTTTTAATTGTGATTCATTTTCTGTTTTCCTTTTTTGAAGGTCCCACACAATCATGGCCCACCACCTAATTTTGCATGATTAGACTTCTTCTCTGGATTGGGTGGCATTGTTGTTGTTGTTTTTTTTAATATTCTCTTTAATGTCATAGCTACTTACAAAGTAACAAAAGATGTGGTCAAAGCTCAGGACATGTCTGATGATCATGTGGGTAGCCAAAGTTAGGTTGCAGAGCGTGCAGAGGTAGTAGCTCTTCTCTGTCGGTCCAACACAAATGCACTCAACAATGTGCTGCATGCCTACAAGACCAGAATCAGAGAAGAGAGAGAAGGGGAGAACATTTTTGTTCACAAAAGGAAAGCTGAGGAAGGCCAACAATGTCTGTTCAAGTATAGTAAGAATTTCATTTCATGGAAAAAACCACCATCAGCAGAATTTTGCATTGAAAAATCTTATATCGTCTTATACATATTGCTTTATTCCAGAAGATTTAAAAATGGCATTGTGTTAAATCATCAGGTGTTATTTTAGGTACATTTACTGACCGAGAAGTGGATGCTTCCTGTTTCTGTCTCTTTGGTATGTTTGTATCATTGTCCTCTTTGGCTGGACAGCTACAGGGAAAAAAAGATTGCAGTGATGAAGCAATGGACAATAAGAAAGAGTAAATGAACACAGATATACAGTCTATTGACAGATCCGTCTCACCACAAGGTCCATTAGTAGCTGTTTTGGAGCTTTGGATCGTATTGATGGATGTACTGTACATGCATGACAATGTATACTACTATTGGTACCTTGGTATTGTAGTGGAAACTTGATAATCCTAATTCAACTCTGTTTCAAAGTTACAATGATACGTTGCAAGATGAGGGTAGCTGAGGACATGGGAGACGACCCCAGCCCCTCCCAGATTTGCTCATACAAGCCAAACAATGTGGTAAACAAAGTCATTAAGATGTCAAACAGAACATGATGAGTCTATCCTGTTATCGCCACCAGCAAAGTAGAGTAAGAGTCAACTGGCGCCACCATTGAAATCATTTACATCATAGATGGAGAAACCTCTCGGATTGGTTAAAGAGACGTCAGAATCGAGGAGATTCATCCTGGATAGGTGAAATAACAGGAAGGGGCTGGGAAAAGTTTCCCAAAGTTAGGGAGTGGTATATACTGTATAATGTGATGTATTCTTGTATGCTTGTTCAGTCTTGTACTCTGCAGAGACAAACTCAGGTCTTTGGTATTAATAAAGATCTTTAACTTGGACAACCTCTTCTCTTCGTATTTTTGGAAACCCACCATAGTATTGTTGTGGAAATTGTTGGGGTGGGAAAAAAAGGGCACTAATTTTCTAGGATGTAGTGCAGCCTATATGGCACTTCATCACATTTTCTCCACAGGAAGAACACCTCAGAGGGCACTTTGTCGTGTTTTATCTACCACAGGGGTGGTTGCCAGGATGTAAAGGCGGAGGAGGCGAGCAGATGTCTCACCCACGTGGAAAGTTGCAGAAAGGTGCTAGACACAGACAACAACTGCCCTTAATGCCTTATAAAGTAGACCACATACAAAGCAGAAGTTGTTGTCCTACTAGATAAGAAAAACTGTTGGTGCTCCGGCAGGATGTGGTGAAACTTGTGACCTGTTTGTTACACAGTATAAAATGTACGTGTTTACACTAAACACTTCGGTATAGTACCTCTGGTATAGTATATAGTACACTTGCCCAAAAGTACCTAAACCCTACATCTGTTTTGCATTTCCACCACAGACAGTACTCTTAAATATAGGCGGGGTTGTTATCGGATGGTAATAGTGCGCCAACCACATAAAGTTAAGCAGATGATTTCATTTCCTTACTTGTGCCGAGCGAATGAAGCCGCATTCAAAACATCCATTCAGAGGAAAAGTTGCAAAAGTTTCTATAATGAAAGGATGTTTTGCTGCCTTTTCATCTTTACTAGTTGACGTTAGCTCGCTGCAGACTGGAGAAAAAATTATTTAACTCACTGTGCCGATCAAAGGCTACACCGGCAGCTATACTGGCAACTTTTAAGGTGGAACGTTTTCTTGCATATTACTCAGTGCACGAGTTGACGTCGTGAATCAATCAACACACCTTAAATGTCAATATGATGACTCTGACCATTCCATTTGTTTTTATTGGCTCCTCTGCATGACATATGCTTTAGTGATAATCAAATCTTCAAGGCTTAAAAAATGTTCATGAATTTCAACCAGATTATGTGAACTGAGAATAATTTGTTTCCTCACTGGAGAAAGCGGTGGAGAGTCGTTCCTGTGCGCTCCGGCAGCACTACACCTCTGTATGTAAGTAGCGTGACGATTCTATTGACCAATCAAAGGACTGCAGTGTTTCTAGCTCCACCTTTAAGTACCGGGTCAGTGTGCTAGGTACCTCAACAGAGGCAGTTCTATTGGTACCATCCACAACTTTTGACAATAGAAACACATAAATAACCGTTCTTATGTGTAACGAACTGAACTGAATTAGGGTGCTTGGTGGAAACGCGGCTAGAGGGGCCTCCTTACAGAGACTGTATTTCCATATATTGGTCTGCTTCCCTGAGTTGGACTCAATTGGGTTCAGTGTTCTTTGTCTTTATAATCATTACAAATGAAGCAAACCCTACAATATCACATGGTTTTCATCAACGGATGGAGTTTTTCTCATCGTAGATGTTCAAATTTACATTTTTTTAAGCACTTTGACTTAAAAGCTTAAACCAACATGGACATCATGTTATAAGACTGAAACATGGATCATTTGATATGACTGAAAGTTCCAGAGCAGCTAGTAAATGGATCTTATGGTGAGATTGTTTCCTTGACTGCTGTTTCCAACCTTTGAGCAGCTTCAGAAGCTTGTCATTTTCACTGAGAGTTTGCATCACTGGGAAGAAGGATCAGATGATTTTCATTAACATACAACTTAATTAAATTCTCAAACAAATATTACGTAAAGAAAAAAAATCATATACCTTCAGAGTAGGTACTTTTTTCAAGCTTTCTCAACAGATTTGCCGGTAAATCCAACATCTGCAAAGAGAAAATGTGGCGAAGACGCACAACGTTTCAAAAGGCTTGCATCCCACCATTACAAATATTGCAACACTGAATATATTCGGAAGAAGACACACACATATACAACCCGATATACAGACTTGCACACACAGGACCCATAGACATATGATTGGGGGAGGGGAAGAGGACATGACAAACAGTCATGGAGCAACATTATCATTCATTTGGAGACGTGTTTGAGGCCATTGGTGAATGCAAGTCCAATTCTTCTAGCTTGGTTTTGGTCTCCACCAACTACTGAAGGAAATATCTGGGGTCATATTCACAAACATTCTGAGAATACTCTCAGAGAGCTCCTAACTTAGCCTAAAAATTTCTAGCAAGAAGTCCTAGTTTAGGAGTGATTTAGGAAAATTCTCAGAGCAACTGTGAGCAAGGAAGGGACAGAAACTTTAACCTTAGTGAGGAGGTGTGGTTGACCCCGTTTCTAGGCATGACGCATTCTTTAAAAAGGTGTGACTGGTCGATCAAAGAAATAAAAATGCACTCTTAATGATAATGGGCATAGAATGGCCAGTGAAATTGATAGGCCTAGTCATAGAATTGAGTCTCTCTTATGACATGTTGTAATTATGAATACTATTTTATGCAATGAACGTCTCTGTTGAATCAACTGTAAGCCATACTTTAAAAGAATGTCCATAAACTGGAAATGAACTGTGTCACTGTTGATAGAAGGCTGCGACAGACCCAAGTCACCACTGCTGCATTTTTCCAGTTGCCAAATATGTTAAGTGTAATCACTTTAATTTCTGGCGTTATTGCGTTGGGTGGGTGATGTAAGCACATCTCTAATGAGATCGACCACAAACATTATCCCTGCACGATCTAGTCTGTAGCATTTCATCAACTCCCTGTCATTCAGCGTTTGGCAAATATTTCTTCTCCCTCTTTATCTTTCCTCCATTTTCTCCTCTGCTTAAGAAACTCTTAAAAGTCCTCCTCCCTAATACTAACAGCTCTTCACCTTAGGAGCTCTCTTAAGGGCTAAGACGCTTTGTGAATAACTTATCTTTACCAGGATCTAGTCTTAACTTTAAGGAGTAATTCTTAGAATTTTGTCACTAGGAGCAACTCTTTGTACTAGGAGGCTTTATGAAAACGGCCCCTGGTTCGTAAGCTGCTAAAAGCTCAACTATGTTCACCAGCTAGTCACTAATTTTGTCTGTGTGCCGTTTGGTGCTGGGCAGATAGTGTACAATGAGTTTTTAAGGCTTTTTCGGCCCAAAACAACACTATGAGAGCGGTGAGACCTAAAAAAAAAAAAACAGTAAAATTGTGTGCTGGAAAATCAAAACAATGAGCTGGAAGACATTAAGGACCTCCATAGAGCTGAGGGGACCTGCAGAGTTGGATGATACTGTAAGTGTTTGTGGGTTTTCACTATAAGCCACCTCTTCACATACAAGTAGTTACGTGATCCATTGTTAATCAAATATAGCTGCTTTAACTTTTCAATATACATTTATTCCAGGCCTCCAGGTACAAACCTGTAGCTGTCCAGGCCCTTTTTCAGGCTCCTTTTGGAGTGCATGCCGCAGCATCTCTCTCATATTTATGCCGGGGAACCAGGAGAACTTCAGTGCATTGGGGTCTGTGTAGTTCTAAAATACAAAATACAAATGAAATTGTGCTTCCAAATTTTTAAACACTGGTTCATTTTTATGATGTTCAGGACTTACAAAGTAGTTGTTGCAATGGTCACCAGAAGAGAGGTGGCATGCAATCCTGTTTGGTGGACACTTTTCCTCACAGACATGGCACAGGTAAAAAAAGATCTTTGTGTCAGGACTGAAACACAAAGTCAGCAGAGACAAGCCTGGAAGAAAGTATTAAAATCGAATAATTACTTCAAACATAATGAATCTTTTACATCTTCCGCAGTACTATACATTGTCTCACAGGTTAGATTTGTTTTAATGAGAATGACCCTCCAAGTAAGGTTTCCACCTATAATGTGCCCGAGTCACACCCACCTCTCTTCAAATCTCTCTGTAATGGTTCAAATTAAGTCAAATTAAACTGACTTATGATATTGTGGTGGAAATAATCAACTGTAGACAGTGGTCCTCTTTTGCGATAGACTTTTATTCAAAAGTAACAAAAGCCGAGTTAGTCTGCAGAGCAACTGGAAACCTTACCAAAAGTACAACCTCTTATACTGTTTCAGTAAAATTAAACAGTCTACCAACACTCACCGTAACTTGATCCTCCTCTTTTATGTTGGGATCTTGTTAATGCTTGTTATCTGCTGCTTGTTAATCTTGTTAATTCATAATGCTGGCGTAAGCTTACTATACCCTTATTAGGTTTATAAGGATCTGTTTACTCCGGGGAGAGTGTGTATGTGAGTGCTTGCAGATCAGAGTGACCTGATATCTTTCCTTACTTAGCACAGGGATAACCACTAATCACTCTATTGCGACAGTTCTGGTGCATATTCGTGTGTTTCTTCTTAGTTGACAATAACAAGTGGTTGCTTCATAGCTCACTCAAAGGACACATATTACAGCAGTTATACAAGTGCTGATCAAAATAAGGCCATGAAATAGAAATATGTCCATATTTGGTTATACAGGAGGACTATACAGTTAATCTAGTAGCAAAATATATCACAATAGCTTGACATTTGAGATGAATCATAATTGATGTTTTGCCACTAGTGCAGGGTCAAACTTCACACCTATTGGTCTGCTAGAACAGCAGGCGCCCTGTGGTTTCAACAAAAGCTCTGCGGTTTTCACGCCTGACTGATATTCTACACCTGCAGCTGAAATGGCACAAACATGGCCGTCAGGATGCTCTATTGTGTTCGTATACTTTTATGTTTAGTGGAAAAGTTGTGTGAGGGAAATTCCTGTGATAATCATGGGGTTTCCCTTATGATCATGTTTTTCCAGGTTTTTGCTCATCTGATTATGCTTTTTCAATAGATGTGTCTTATGTATCCCTGATGATATTTACCATGTTTTAGTTGTTGTGAAACTGAATATTAGTGAACTCATTGTAAAGGAGTTCGGCCTGGTGGAGGGTTGAGTAATCACAAAACAAACGCGTGTATTGAGGAAGCGGATCAGCTGATTGATCGTGGAATGTTTTGTTTTCTTTTGTGATGTGAATATCACGGGTTCAAGCGTCGGGTCAAAACGTGACAAAGCAGCATTCAGAGTAAGTTATTAATAACTTACAGAAACATTACGTGCAATAGTCCATCTTCCACCTTTTATTCTTCTTTCTCTGTCTCTCTCTCCCTCTCTCTCTCTGTCAAACATGCCGCAGTGCTCAGTCCTTGTTTCAGCCCTGACAATAGTGCTACTATTATGCATAAAGTTGGCGGTTTGCGGGTCAGGTTCGGATGGTTGATTAACGCATATTTTTGAGGGTCGACGGTGCAGATTGGCTCTCAGAACGGGTCGGGGGGTGCAGGTATTAAAAAACCTTGACCCGCGCATCACTATGATGGGTTGTACGAGTGTGTTCAAGGACTACTGTGTGTGGGGTTTGGCGGATAGGAGCCAGTGGACCAAACCACTGTGAGGCATATGAGGGGGGACACAATCTTTCAAAACTTAAAAACGCACTGTTTTGCATCTATAATTAGCGCAAGTGCTTTCTGCTTTTCTTTTTTATTTAAAATGATACAGTTATGTTTACAATGATATATTGAGGGGGACAACTCATGTTTTTCCCCGGAAGGGCAGGTCCTGACCCCTTCCGCCCCCACCACCCCCCAATATCCAGAGCAACAGCCAATGAGGACACTCGGCTGACCAATCCTGTAACTTCATCACTCAGTCAGTCAGTCACTCGGTGACAGACTTTTGGGTTTGTAGGGCTGGCCCTACCAAAAAGGGGACAAGAGTAAGAAATTTGGCTCTGAATTTGTGAATGTTGAAGAGAAATGCTAAGGTTATAATGCAATGTATAACTTGGTTGGACATGTCGAACAGGTTCAGTTTGGTTGTGTGAAGCTTTGCTGATACGGTTGTGTTAGGAGCTAAGGTTACATGATTGTGAATGTTTTGTGTACACGGTTGGTTTACAATTGATCTCTAAATTGTATGTTAGGGACAGAGCCTTGAGGCTGCCCTATAGAAAATCAGGCGAGTGTCTTCAAACCGTCAGAGTGGACCTCCTCCAGTGTTAGTCCTTTAAGGGCTTCCTGGAGTACCTTCAGTTCCCTACCATCTATTGTATTGCACACAGATATTCCATTGCTATCCAGCTGTCGGTGCATACTAGGCGATATAGGCCTGAAAGAGGTGATACAGCGGTACTGTAACTTGGTTTCCTAAGCAGACTTCAGTGGTCTTGCATGTAGATTTTGGAAACTGTGGTATATTTTGCTACTATGTTATCTGTGACTGTGTAACCAATTATGACCATATTCCTATCTTATGACCTGGTTTGGATCAGCACTTATATAACGGCTGTAATATGTGTCCTTTGAATGAGCTATGAAGCAATCAATTGTTATTGCTAAGATCCAGTAACTCTAAACACAAGAACATGAACATACTGCACCAGAACTGTCTCAATAGCCAAATAAGGAAAAGATAGCAGGGGTCTGTTCCAGAAAGCGGGTTTAGTGAAAACCCTGAGTTTGTTAATCCTGAGATGAGGGAAACTCTGGGTTTTCCGTCCCAGAAAGAGAGGTAACTTAAACTCAGAGTAAGTTACCATGGTAGCTGACTCTGTGAACCTAACCTGCTCGCTGGCAGGTTTTCTTTAACAAACCCTGAGTTTCTGTCTCCTCCCTCCTACTGAGCCTGAAGCAGCTGTCGGACGGGCTGTCGTTTCCTTGTTTTACCCGATCGACGTTGAAGCTGAATTAATTCACAGCCTTACGTCAGGAGAGGATTTTGAGACCCCGATTAGATGTGCTATCCTTCCCTGATGACTACCTAATCAAACGTTGCTGTTTTTTGTCACTCTCTCATTTATCTGAACAACATTCTCCGGCCTCACATCTCTAATATTAGGCTACACACCACGGATGTGCTCTCACATCAGAGCTAATTCTTTACGTTGCTCTTCGTTTCCTTTATAACATTAACATAACGCAGTCAAATATCGGCACAGCAACTGTTTGTAGAGCCGTAAGAAGTGTCCCTTACACTTAAACACCTGCTGCTCAGTAGTGTTCCCTCAGCACAAACCTCTGACCATAAAAGAAGAACTCCACATATTGCAGGTGTTTGTCTCTTGATGTATTCATGTTTTTTTAGCATGTTTTTTGTACCTGACCCTGTGTGTCTCTGTGTTCTATGTTTTACCTGCTGTAAGACAAATTTCCCCTTGGGCACAATAAAGTTAAAGTTGAAGCTGAGACTGATGTAGAAATCATTCAGTTGAAGTTAATGACGATATTTTGAATTATATTCTGTTAATGACATTCTGCTGCGACCTCAGACTGGGGTCAGTAATTAGTTTTTATTTGGCACTGAATGATATTTATCATATTTGTTTAATGTTTCAAATATGATTAAACCAAAGTGAGGTACAATCATGAGCCTATTGGCCGAAGCAAAATATGTGTTTGAACTGTGTTTTTATGTTTCATTTTCAGCTGCTTCAGTGCGCTTTGTGCCCATGGGGTGGCATCTAAATGATAATAAAATTTTATTCAATAACATCCCACCACTTTTTCACCTGTAATATTAAAAGAAAGTGTGGTTAAATGTTAAATGAACAGACTGCTGCTTTCAAACTCGGCAGCAATTCTCTCTCCTTTTCCACTGTGTTGCTTTTTTTCTGAACATGTGCTCATACTCTCCATAAGCGTGTACAGAACCTCTGACTCCAGTGAGGTGACGTAGGACGACCTTTTTTTTCGCCGGTTGCCATGGTGAATCGTAGTATTGGAGCTCCACCGATGATGGCTTTTAATAGTCGTCACACATGCGCTTAACTCAGAGTGAACATACTCAGAGTTGATTGAACTAACTCCGATCAGCTGTTTGGAACCGAAAACTCAGAGTTTCCCATCTCAGGGTTGATCAACTGAGCTCAGGGTCAGACTCAGAGTTTGTTGAACCTGCTTTCTGGAACAGACTCCTGAGCCCTGTTCCTTAAAGCGCGCTAAGAAAAGTGTGGATTAAAGTCCAACGCCTGGCTTGAATGAACCTAACAAATCAGTCGGGGCTAAAGCGGTTCCATAAAGGTCAATTCAAGCTCACGTAATCAGACTAATTCGACACAGGTTCATGTAGTCAAGATAAGTGTGTGTGCACGCTGTTCTTAAGCAGCCCGAGAGGTCGAACATGGATCAAATCAATCCACTGTGGCAAACAGCAGCGGTAAAGAGAGAGCGGTGATGCTCAAGGCCACCGAGCAGCACTTACTATTAGAAACATATGAAGAATTCAGACATCTAATAACCAAAAAAGGTAATACAGCTGCCATAAACAAAACCAGAGAGAAAGGCTGGCAAGAAATTGCTGATTGATTGAATGCGTAAGTAGCAAGTTAAAATGTAATAAAATATTTTGATACAACCTGATTAAATCTTGGGCACAATACATTCAAACAGTAAGAACAGAAAAGCTGTAGGTTATTAAAATACCTTATACTGGAATACGGAAATATATAAAAACCTCAAGGCTGCAAATGTATACATGTTATTTGTTTAATATGATGAACGATTTAAACAAATTAAAATGCCCCCCAGTAAAAAAGTTTAATCAACAACAACTTTAGTGAGGAGAAAAGAACGTGGCAGCAGGTGAAAATGAAACATAAAAATATTGTTCAGAATGGTAAGTATGCCTGTAGGCTATATAAGCACTTAAGCATAATCAGCTTGATGCTATAGTGTAAAATGAGATTCATTTTGTGGATATATATATATTTATTTATTTAATTTATTGTATTCTGTTTAATTTAGACAGGGAACTATATAATATGGTGCACTTNTGTTACATTTTAATCGTCATCAACATCACAAGTAGAATTAAACCTTTCAATGGACAGTTAAAATAGTTTCTTTTATTTAAATTAAGACAAAAATATTTTCTTTATGACAGGGCTCAAGTTGGCCATGTCCTACTTCCAGTTGTATTGAAACCGTTTTCAACTCAGAAATGAGTGAATGAGTGAGGCTTTTTTTTTTT
>NTHP01001209.1:101344-119297 GCA_003416845.1 Oplegnathus fasciatus | reverse complement strand
GATCTTGGGGTATTCGGTGCGCCCAAGGTAGCGGATTGAATCAGGTCAGCAATAGTTGTAGCAGTCATAACGGCCTCCATTGGCACAAAAAAACATCACAGAACACGAAACCACCCGAAGGTGGTTAGTTGGCACGCTTGGCTCTAGCCATAGCAGACTTGAATTGCTTGGATACTGCCTTGCCTGTTTTCGCACGATCTTGTTTAAGTGTGCGCTTGGCAAGTGGTGAGCTTGCGTGATGATCTTTCTGCTTACCAGAAACCCGAGCAGTAAAACCAGTTTGCGGAATTTCCCGTTGACCTGCACTGTAGGTTTCATTGATGAACCGGCGCTGATCCTTTTCAGTCTCAAACATCTCTTGTTCATCTTTCTTGACAGCCACAACGGATTGTCTACGAAGATCTAACCCAAGACCTACAGATTCATTGCTATAGTGTACCTTGGGAGCTTTGTACTTAGCTACCTTAGCTTTTTTCTGCTTAGGAATAGCCTTTCCGTTAGGTAGAAGGACGTATAAAGATTTCAAAGAACCTGTATCCATAGCCCTCAATTCCTTCTGCCTTGCTTCCTTTTTACGCTGGCAAGATGCTCTATCTGAAGATAGACTTGTAGCAAGAGATTTGACAGCATGATTTTCAGCACGCTTTTTGTGATAGTTTACGTTACCTACCACAACCTGCTCAGATACAGCTTTGACTGCCTTTGCAGCCCTACGAGCTGATGCTTTCGCCTTGCGAGCTGCCAGCCTATCAGCTTTACATTTTTCACGGTAGGCTAACATCATTGCTTTTGACATAGTGGACATAGAATACTCCAAAGAAACACATTGAGTGGACGGATTGCGGCACAGTTCTTAGACTTTGCCATGCCGCAAGGTTAATTATTCGGAAACAGTTTCCATATCCCACATGGAGATATCTTTCAAGGTTTCCTCAACAGCATCCCCGAGTGATACCTCATCACTGTTATAAGTGAAGGCATCCATGAGGACGGTTTGAGTTTTTTCCTCGCCGGTATATTCTGCGGATACCTCCACATAATCCGATTCGGCGGTATACTCCACATACACAAGTACACCATTAGAGAAAGTGCCGCCATAAACCTCAGCACCATCCTTATCTCCCAAGTGAGAAAGAGTAGAAAACATTGTAGCCATACACAACTCCAATAAAAAACCCCACATATAGTGGGGTGGAAGGAAAGAGATTAGAAAGACCTGATTAGCTCAGGTCAATGTTGTGGCGGGCAGCCAGAGCTTGCAATTCCGCAAGGAAGGCATCGTTAATGCTATCCTTTGTTGCGTCCTTAGATTCTGCCTTTGTATTGACGGCAGACTTCAGGAAGGAAGCGAATTTCTTGTTCAGATCATAGCCTTTGTACTCACTAGGCTTTTTATATTCTGTCCAAGTAGTAGCAGCCATAGCCTGATACAATTCTGATGCTTCAATGGTAGCCATATCGACTACACCATTAGCATCAGTGCCAGCAATACGTTTACCCTTGGCGTAAACATAGACTTCTTTTTTCTTGTTCCAATTCACCGGAGCAAATTTCAAGATGAATTCCCGCAGGGCGTTAACCCTTGCACCTTTTGGCATGGCATCAATCAGACTGTTGACGGTCTTTTCAATGACCTTGATATCGCCATTCATGTGGCCGATGATGCAGATAGATTTAGCCACCATATCCACTTGGTCATCCAGTTTCTTACCAGTGCGCTTGATGCCAGCAATTGCACGAACGATAGCGGTTTCTTCAGTCAGGAAAGTTACGTTAGCCATTTTTCAAACTCCTACCCTGTATGGGCGTTATAACAAAGATTAGGGAAAGTGAAGTGTTTTGAACAACTTCAATCCCTACCACTATTTCTACTGGAAATAATGATAGGTCAGAAATTACTCTTGCTAGCTTGTTTCGATGCTAGCTAGTCGCCTGATACAGAGCTTATCAGGTTAGCATCCCGTATCTTATCAACGGGACTTGGTAGTGCAGCAAAGCCATTATGACAAAATTTCCAGCTTACCGACCGTTAGTTATTTCGCAACAATGCCTATCAATAGATAGTACTCCTAATTGCCCAAAAATAACCGTATAAATCGGTAAGGTTTGACGGAACTTCCACCTATGGCAGATTCTCGCATACACCCCTCCCTCAGTTTGCCGAGTTTGTTCCTCCTATGGAACTAGACCTTTTATCGTGTCGGTCGCCCTAACGGTAGGATTCACACCTACGCCATACCAAAACCTAGCTAGTTTTGATTTTTACCAATGCTTGCCTTTTACCCATCTCAAACTTACCTAAAAGTTTACCCAATCAGCACCGATTTTATTCTCTAACTTGCGATTATGAAAACTGGCAAGTATGGCGGTTGCTTTACTCAAACATACGGCTACGGTCTTTAGTTCAATCTAAAGAGTATGCCTGCGGGCGTTTTCTTTGTTCGCACAAAGGGTTAGTCGCCCAATCAGGTTTGGGGTTGCAAGAGGCTATAAATTGTGTCGATTATACCGTCGATCCGGTTTCGCTGGACGGATTTGTCCCACGATGGTTTATAAAGAGCTTGTCAGGTCATGAAGGCCGGACAGATTTAGAGGGGTGTCTCCCTGTGCAGGAAGGCCGTGTTCAACTCTCTGGCAACACTGCCACCTCCCAACTTGCCGCTATAATACCGCAACAAGTATACACTGTCAAGCTAGTAAAGCCTGCTAGTCTTGGGAACTCCCAAAACTTGCCGCTATTCTAGCAAGAATCGGATTAGGTGTCAATCCCTAAATCCCCGCTCCCGTCTGGGAGGTGGTAGGCCTTGCTGCCTTCCGATGTGTGTATACTATCATACGCCGAAAAACATGCAACCCTGGCGTGATGCGTAAAATACCTACGCCCCAGGCCTTGCAGGAGTAGGCCTCCAGAGGTGGGTCGCCCATTGTCGTATAATAAAAGTAGTGAAACGCTACAGCCCTACTCTAGCAAGGCCTCCAGGCATACCAGAAAAGCCCCAAAACACTGTATAAAAGGACAGTAAGTAAACGCACCTAGATCGGGATGCCATTTACGTAGAAAAAAGCAGGGAAACCGCAGCAAAGCGAAACTGCGTAAGTATTCCCCAACACTGAAAAGATATTAATACATATAAGGGGAGGGGGATATTAGGTACTGATCCTGTTAATTAAGTAGTCCGCTGGGGAAGCCTAGGTATAAACCACTACCCACATAGCGCTATCTGTAGAAAAGCTGGGCATAAGTAAGTAGTCCCCGCAATGGGATTTCCCAGGTCGAGACTACGTACATAGGTAGGGGTATATACCTAGGTCATGGTGGAAAGCCCTAATTGCATAATTGAACCCCGCGTGCTATACTGTAAGGTTTAGGTAAATAACGTTATACAATAAGGACTAGCATCACCCCTGCCCCAACAAAGTATAGCATACATACAGGAGAATACAATAAGGAGATATACATAGGTATATAGGTACAATAACATATAGACGGGGATAACATTACGTGATATACTAACAGGTTTCACTGTAAAAAGAGAAANGAAAACATAGGTATAAACCACTACGGAAGTAAAGGCATCCCCCTATTGACATAGGTATAAACCGCGCCAGCCCCTTATACCCCGATTTTACTTCAAACCTTTTTTACCCTAATAACTATCCTCCTATTTATACCCTCCGTAGTAATAAAGTAATACATAAGTACAACATAATACGATCATGATACTCTTATAAAGCTCTTATAATACTATTATAATACTTGACATACCCCTCTCTTCTCTATAAGTTATAAGTATACTAGGGATATAGGGAATATTCCTTAGAAGTACTTCTTAGTAATATAGCTTATAATATAGCTTATATATTAATAATATAACTATATTCCTTATATTATTACTTATATTATTCCTTATGTTATTACTTATATTATTACTTGACTACTTACTAGGAATATTCCCTCTTTTCTCAGCGTACTAGGCACATCGAGAGAAAGTACACAGGAGATAACATGCCAAGAGCATCATACACAAGCGGTGGTACTAGAAGATCCTACACTGCTGAAGAATTAAAAGACAAAACACTGGATGAACTACGGGAAATATATCCCAATGTACCAGCAAGATTCCTTCCATCCTATGTTCGCAGGAAAGAGATAGTTCCATCTAGAAATTTCCAAGCGGAAGGTAACGTTAGGAAGAATGCTATCAATAGAAGCGACAAGGAGGCACGAAAAGTGACCAGTAAAATTTCAAAGAGTATCAATACACAAAAGTTCATGGAACATCTTGCTAATAGCAACCATATTGAGATTATGGCTGATCTTTACATGGAGGTAATGGTAAGTACTGAAGAAAAGACAGAACATAGACTTAAGGCTGCTGATAGTATCGCTAAATACACAATGATTCCATCACAAGCACAGGAACTTAAGGTCGAAGTGGATACTACATACAATGAGGACAAGAGAGCTCAATTGGCAGAACTATTGGCTAAAGCAGAAAAGGTAATGGCCTAATAGGAGGTATGTATGAGCTACACTAGCTTAAAAACATCCTTTTTTAGGGACTCCGGTGCTACAATGTGGAAGAATGGACAATTAGAAATCGTTGATATTAACGTTCCTAGATTTGAAACTAAGAAGGGTGGTACCAAATTAGGTTTACTAATAGAAGGTCCCTGTACAAACATTGTTCCTTCCTCTGAGGTAGAGGATATTAACATTTGGACCCTAGATAACTGCACTGGAACAATAAAGACAGTTAATGAATTAGCGGAATACACTTTAACCAGTAAAGCTGCTGCCTCTGTAAGTATAAATCAAAGGGTTCAAGTGGATTCCCTGAGATGGGTTACAGTTAGCTCTGTATTTAAGAAAACTACTACGGATACCTTTATTTGTTTAACTATAACTGGCTCTTCTGCATGGCAAGTAAAGCCCGATCTGTTTGTAAATCTAAAAACTGGGGCATTTCGTAAAGCTAACTCAAAATCCTACGCTATAGTAGAGGACTATGGTGATTACTTCAGAGCCTCTGTTTCTGGTTGGACTAATTCTACCTCTCCCACTATAACAACTAATGCTGCTGTATATTTTGCTAGTAGTCTTACTTCCATTCAAAACATACCCTCCGATAAAGTTATTACCTTTAAGGCCTTTCAAGTAGAAGATGGTTATATCTGTACTTCCTATGTACCTAGTAAGCTTATCTCAGGAGCCTCCTATGGTGGGATACGGGGGAGGGATTACTTTCAAGTATCTCATGATGCTGGTGTGGTAGTTCGAGAAGATTACACTGTGCACATGGAGTTAGCTATGCGAAATTCCCATGGTAGCTTCATGGAGTGTATTTTTCATGATGGTGTAAGTAATACTACTAATTTCATGTGCCTTAGGGTACAGAATACAGGTGTGGGATCTACAACAGATACAACTAATAAAACGATATTCCAATCCATAGGCACTACTTGGGGACATACTAATAAGGATGCTAATGGTACTTCTGTCACATTAGAAGGTAGTTTTGATGGTAGTAATCAACGTCCTTACTTGAATGGTGCCAGATTACTCCCTTACAACAGCATTACTAAGAATTTTTCCTTGAAACGCATTACTTTCAGAGGAACTAGTGCTACATATCAGAATTACTGGGATGAAGCCTATTCTATTCATTTGAAAGACATCCGTATATGGGATCAAACACTACCGGATAACGTTGTCTCCCAATTAGGTCCTTCTGCTAAGGAAACCAGTATACCTTCTCCGTGGATAAGGATACCTTTGCTGGATAATATCAATGGAGAAGTTAAAGTATAAGGTTAAGATGAGGCTAAGATGAGGTTAGATAAGATTAAAATGAAGAGAATAAAAAAGAATAAAATAAATAAGGAAATGGAGAAGGTCCCTAAGACCTCCATAGAAGCTCTACAAGGGCTAGAAGAGGAAAGGAATACACTCGTACCACCTTATCCTAGAAAACCTCTCACAGAGGCCCTACGGGCGTCTGACGAAGGAATAGAGGACGTGTCCGAAGAAGTAGAGGACGTACTAGAGGGAATTATCCCTAGAGCTGCTCCCTCTGTACAGGGATATACCAAGATTGAGACCATATTTTCCCGAGGTTCCATAGGTACTTACTGGGATAGAGGTATGTTACGTGTAGCTGAGGAGAATGAACCCCGCTTTGAGTTCGATAAGGATGGTAATAGTAAAGGATTGCTGATTGAGAGTGTTAGTACTAATTTACGATCATATAGTTGTGACAGTACCCGTACTTGGGCCCCTTCTAATGGGTTCACTTTAAAAGATGAGGGTGAAGAAGGTGCATTTAGAAAACTAGCAGTTAGAAACCCCTCTAGCCGTTGGTACGCTTATCTGAATACAGGTTATGAGGTGAACACAACCTATACCTACAGTGTATTCCTGAAGAAGATGACTGGAAAAATTAGACTTCATGTCCATAGTAATACATTTACAACTAGTAGGTACATGACTATTGATTTGGCAACAGGTGTCTACACGCAGGATGCTAAGAACAAACTAGAGGATTGTGGATCTTGGTGGAGAGCTTCCATGACTGCCACCACAAAAGCTAGTGGACTGGGACATTTTGGATTCGGATTCTATCCAAGTGAGGGTTCCACTACAGTAGAGTGTATTCTTGGAGGTGCTCAAGTAGAAGAAGGCACACTCCCTACATCATACATTCCCACTAATGGTACAGCTGTTATCAGAGATAGAGATTACCTCCAAATTAAGGATCAAGTAATATCTGAAGTGCACACTACTAGTTTTAATTTGGCTAATATGCAAAATACGTCTAAGGCCTACATGGAAATACTATATTACATGGACCCCGTGGACCGTAATAAGTACACATTGATAAGATCTCAAAAACACCCTACATCAGCAACCACTACGACACATGGAGTGGCTGTTAATGGAAAACATAAGATTCAAACAACCTCTGGTGGATGGGGTACTCCTCTTACCGTGATAGAGGGTTATGAAGGTACAACTCAAGTACTTGGTGTGAATAATAAAGGGGGCTCCGTTACACCTTGGTACAGTCAGGCTATTAAATCCAAGACTAAATCCCCTAATATAACACTAAGGGGTACTAGTACGGTACCTGGGGATGATAACGAAGCTTACATTATTCATTTGAAAGATTTCCGTATTTGGAACCAAAGAATTAGTGATAGTCTGATGGATCAAATAGGCAGAACAGAAACTACACTACCAAAGGCGGATATCCTTTTACCTCTTGAGAATAACGTAGATGGATGGTTACTTGGAAGGAAATGGACACCCAATTATAATGGTGTTAATAGTTATGTTGCGATACCTGAATGGAAACCCGCAGGGGATTTTGATATATCTGCCAATTTATTCTCCATATCCCAAGGAACAGCGGAAAAGTGGAATATGCTCCTAGGACACTCTTCTGCCAGCCATAGGGTGAATATTGACGTGAATGATGGTGAAATTGAAGAAGTAAACTTTTCAGGGAATAGAAAACAGTTTGCCGTTAAACCTAAAGCTGGTTTTAATTCCTTTTTGATGCAAAGAAAGGGTACAGAAACTACTGTCACAATTGATGGTGAAACCGTATCCTTTTCCAATGTTGCACGTCCTTTTTTTAACTGGGTTAGTAGAAGCTCCGCTTATGGCTCTTTTTGGAAGGGACAAATCTCTAACCTCAAGCTTATAGATCATAATAATCCTGCTAATAGTAGATTCTATCCAGGAACTGTATATCAGTATGATGATGCTGAGAGTACTACTGTACCAATGCCCTCCACCACTAAGTTAGTTAACTCTTGGAAGAATAACTTTACTTGCGGAAGTGCTACCTTTACTAGAAGTACAACAGCTACGTATTTGGATAGAGAGATCGATGAATTACGCATAGCACAAGTGGACGAACCAAGATTTGAGAAAGAGGGGATACTCATTGAGGGTGCTAGTACTAACTTATTCACTAATACTGATTTAAACAGTTGGCAGGCCAATCATGTTACAAAGACACCCTTGGATGTTGAATTAGGGAAGGTTGGTTTAGTAGTTAAAACTCCAGACCCCACCAAAGATAGTATGGTCGTAGCGACTATATCTCCGGCTGCTGCTGAAACTTATACCTTCTCTGGATGGTTAAAGGGAAAAGGTGAGGTTGGAAACGTTAGACTTTATATGTACAGGGAAAATACTTCTCAGATCAAATCTAAAGAAATACGACTTACAGAAGAATGGCAGAGATTCTCCATTACAGCAACCTACACAGGTGCATCGACTACAGCTACAAATCTTACTTGTCGATTTGATATCAATGACAATGGATCAGGAGATACAAATGCAGAATACTACATAAAATATCCTCAACTAGAAGCACTACCATTTGCTTCCTCATACATACCTACTAGTGGTTCAGCTGTTACTCGTGGGGCGGATAAATTAATAGCTTCTGGGATAACAGGTAGAACTGTTTATTTTGATATGCTATATCGTGATAGATTACCCTCCGCCGTTAATTTTAGCGATGTACTGAACCTGAGTGACAGGGCTAGGTTAGAGAGATACAATGATCTCGTAGAATGGTTCGGAGAGAGGGCAGGTCAAGGTGGAGGTCTAGATACACAGACGTCTAAGGGGGTAAGACAGACCAATACCCTTGTGATTGAGGATACCAATAGTTATACTTACAAGAATGGTAAGAGAATTGATTCTTATGGTGGTAATACAGCCGGTGGTTTATCTAATGTAGCTTTAACCTTAAACGGTAATGCTAATCAGTTTTACACCATAAAAGATTTCCGTGTGTGGAAAACTAGACTTACTGATGCTGAGGTAGCTAAGATAGGTAGAGACGATAGAAGTATACCACCTGCTGACTTTCATATGCCTTTAATACAAGGTGTGGGTTATACTGTTTATAATACTGCTGAAGTAAATACTGATGGTACCTTAACAAACTTTGGTACAACACAACCTTGGGTTCCTTTGTTAGGATATCGGGAGGAGTATGTAGGTGGTAACACTAATAATGCAGATTGGAAAAGGGGTGTAGGGCAGGCATGTGAACTATCGGCTGAAAGTTCTGTACGGGGTTCATTCTATGGCATGGCAAATACTATACCTCCCAACAGTGTATTAATGGGCGGAGAGGTGAAATTACAGAGTATCTCCTCTCCTAGTACTGGTAAGCTCTACTGGAATAAAAGTCAGACGTGGAATAATACTATCCAATACGCCTTCCAATACCCTAATACATTCCGTGTTATTAAACCTACGGATCAGGACTATGGTTCATATTTGAATCAATGGACACTGAACTTCAATGGTGTTAATAGCTATGTGAGTATTCCTGAGTGGGCCTCTGGTTCGGAATATGAGATAGAGTTTGATCTTTATCTTCCGGTAGTTAAATCGAGCTGGGCTAGATACCTTAGTGATACAGAAAATAAGAGCTATATCTATACTCAATCCTCAGACGGTAAGTTGTTTTATAAACCTTCAGCAGAATCAGTTCAAGAGACGGGTGTTACTCTAGTAAAGGGTTTTAACAAGGTAAAGTTATCTGGTTTAAAAGCTATCTCGCCATTAAGTATAATTGGTGGTGTTTTAAGAAGCGGAACCACTGCCGGTGATATCGTAAAAGGCCAAATCTCTAACCTCCGTCTAACAGATAAGAGTGACCCATCTAATAGTAGATTCTATCCTATTGTGGAACCTTCTTGGGATATGCCTACTACAACAGTAGTCAAGGATATAGTAGGAGGTAAGAATGGTACTGCTGTGAACTTTGGAACTAGTGCTACGTACGTACCACATCTGGAAGCTGATGAGGGATATGTTAGTAATGTAAGTTCAGGTGCTAGTTGGTTGCATGGGGTAGATATAACCTCTAAGAGATTAGCCGGTACAGGTACACCTCCTGCAACATTTAAAGATAACCTAATAGTGAATAATAGTCTATTGGTCGCTAAAAATGGTGCCTCTATGAAGGTTACCTCTTCAGAGACTACATATTCCAATCATACGTGTAGCGTTATCTCCGGTACAGATGAAGAAATACAAGCAGGTTTCCAATATCCTAATACATTCAGAATCTATCCACCTGTATCTTAAGGGATATGAGGTACAACATAAGCTATAAGAAGATACAACAGAAGAGGAAAATAATATGATAAAGAATACGCCCTCCTTGGAGGGCAGGAGGCCTGATAAAGAAGGCTATTCCCAGAAGGCTGTATCTACATCAGGATACAGACAAGTACCTACCTCTTTTACTAGAGGCTCCATAGGTACGTATTGGGATAGAGGTGTACTGAAGGTAGCGAAAGAGAATGAACCTCGTTTTGAAACTGATGTTGATGGTAATAGCAAGGGGTTATTGATTGAGGGTGTTAGTACTAATCTTATTTCCAATAGTACCAGTAGACGTAACCCCTCTAATGGGAACCAACCACAAAAAGCAACCATAGAGGATTCACCTGATAAAGCCCCCGATGGTTCAAGTATAGCTCAACGAGTGACTATGCCTGCTTTTACCGCATCTGGTTGGCAAGTGGTTTGTTGGGACGGCTTCAATAATTTCACTGAAATAGGGAAACCTAGAACGCTATCTATATGGTTAAAAGGTTCGGGCAATATTCGTGTTGGTGATGCTCAGGGAAATGGAGTTGGCGATGCCTATTGGTTAAATATAACCTTAACCTCTGAATGGACGAGATACGTCACAACCGTACCTTCTAAAACCCGAGTTGAAGGGGGCTTGTACTTAACAAAACAATCTTCAAACATAAACGCAACAGTGGATTATGCCTTCCCTCAAGTAGAGACATCCAGTATAGCTACCTCTTATATACCGACTATTAGTGGTACTGTTACCCGTGATAGAGATTACCTCGAAATTAAAGATCAGATAGTAGGAGAAGAGTACACACAGCACTTCAAGGCAAGTATACAGAATACTGCTAATAGCTACATGGAAGTATTACACTACATGAATACCCTTCAAAGAGATAAGTACACTCTTCTCAGAGCACAAACTAAGGAAGACGATGGTACTAAACTACGTTCTGTAGTGGGTACTAATGGAGCACATGGTACTAGTGGTTATCATACTATCGTAGAGGGTTCTTCTACCAGTGTAGCTGATAATAGTACACTTACAGTACAAAAGAGCTTTGTTGGTGGTGCTAGTAGTGTATCTCTACCTGTACTGAATACTAATTCTTCTCCAAACATTGAGATACGTGGTACTAGTGCTCGTGTCCTCTATTCAGATGATGGTACTGGCACTTGGAAAGAGAATGTAGGTGAAGCCTATATCATTCACTTGAAAGACTACAGATTGTGGCACACTACTCTAACTGATGCTCAAATAGCTAAGATAGGTACAGCAGACGAAACAGGTGTACCTCCTGCTGAGTTGATACTTCCATTAGAAAATGACACTATTGGATGGTTACGTGGTAATAAATGGACTCCAAATTATAATGGTGTTAACAGTTATGTGAGTCTTCCGGAGTGGAGGCCAACTGGAGACTACTCTGTAGAGTTTACGTCCAGATTAGATGCTGTAGATATTAATAAGTCTGTAGTAGGTTCTTCTCTACAGCCTCACACCTATATTATTTTTGAAACAGACAAGGTACATGTCAGTTTGTGTGGCGGCCGAGCAAGAGATAGCTTGAGATTTCAAACTAATGAAAGGTTGAAAGCTGGGGATGTAATTACTTGTAAAGTGGATGTTATAAATCCGTATACAACCAATGTAATCTACCAAGTACAAATAAATAATTTTAAACTCATAGAGACGAAGGGTGAGTATGTGGAGACCCATGGAGGACCTTTAACCTTTATTGGTGCCCAAAAGAGTAATTATAGGAACTTCAAAGGTCAAATCTCCAATGTAAAACTTATAGATCATGAGATACCTTTTAATAGTCGATTCTATCCAGGGACGGTGTATGAATACATAGATCCAGATGCTACTACTGTACCTATGCCTAAGGTTACTAAACTAAAGGATGAATGGGATTCAGGATATAATACAGGTAAAGGTACATTTACTAGAAGTACAGTAGCTACATACATTAGTGCTGACACTGGTAGATTGACTAAGGCTGAGATAGATGAACCCCGTTTTGAGGCTGAAGGGATTTTGATTGAGGGAAGTAGTACTAATGTAGTATTAAATAGTGAATTATTTAGTTCCGTATGGACTTATTTAAGTGGTGCTTCTCAAGGCGTTAATAACTTGCCTGACCCTTACGGGGGTAATAAGGCTTCCAGTGTAGTTTTTAATGGGACTACTAATGCCAGATTGGAACAAACTGTTAGAGGGTTGCCTTCTGGGGATTACACGTTTTCAATCTGGCTTAGGGCGGATACTCCTGTGGATGTTCAAGTTGGACTTACTACTAGTGGGAGCGTTACCCATAGACTTACAACNAAATAATATGATAAAGAATACGCCCTCCTTGGAGGGCAGGAGGCCTGATAAAGAAGGCTATTCCCAGAAGGCTGTATCTACATCAGGATATAGACAAGTACCTACCTCTTTTACTAGAGGTTCCATAGGTACGTATTGGGATAGAGGGGTACTGAAGGTAGCGAAAGAGAATGAACCTCGTTTTGAAACTGATATTGATGGTAATAGTAAGGGATTATTGATTGAGGGTGTTAGTATGAACCTAATACCTAGCAGTGCCTCCTACTTGACTACTTCATATCACCTATATGGCGGCACCACCATCAAAAGTGCTCAAGAGGTTTTAGCAGGATTCTCCACCTGTGAAATAACTTATACACAAAACACGTATTTAGAGGCAACATACTTTATAAGTGAAGATACTACAGTCACTTTCTCAGTGTGCGTTAAAGGCACCCCTGGCGAACAAGTTCGGGCCAGCATATATCGGCACGGAACCGCCGGGGCGGGAGACGTGCATGGGGAAACAGTTACCCTTTCAGGCCAATGGCAAAGGATTTTTGTTACTGCCCCAACTACCACCACAATAACAGACTTAAGATTGAAAATTTACTCTCTTTCAGGGGCACAAAAAATCTTGGCGGGAGCATTGCAACTAGAAAAAGGCTCTCTAGTAACATCATACATACCCACTAATGGTACAGCTGTTACTCGTGATAGGGACTACCTCGAAATTAAAGATCAGGTAGTAGGAGAGACATATACACAGCACTTCAAGGCAAGTATACAGAATACTGCCAATAGCTACATGGAAGTATTACACTACATGAATACCCTTCAAAGGGATAAGTACACTCTTCTCAGAGCACAGACTAAGGAAGATGATGGTACTAAACTACGTTCTGTAGTCGGTACTAATGGATCACATGGTACTAGTGGTTATCATACCATCGTAGAGGGTTCTTCTACCAGTGTAGCCGATAATAGTACACTTACATTACAAAAGAGTTTTGTTGGTGGTGCTAGTAGTGTATCCTTGCCTATACTGAATACTAATGCCTCTCCAAACATTGAGATACGTGGTACTAGTGTCCTCTATTCAGATGACGGTACTGGTAGTGGTGCTTGGAAAGAGAATAAAGGTGAAGCCTATATCATTCATTTGAAGGACTACAGATTATGGCACAGTACTCTAACTGACGCTCAGATAGCTAAGATAGGTACAGCAGACGAAACAGGTGTACCTCCTGCTGAGTTGATACTTCCATTAGAAAATGATGCTATTGGATGGTTACGTGGTAATAAATGGACTCCAAATTATAATGGTGTGAATAGTTATGTGAGTATACCGGAGTGGACACCTACTGGTCTAGGTGAGGTCTCCCTAGATTTCTATCTAAGTAGGAGGCCGACCGACGCATGGGAACTATTAATTGATTGTGCTAGTAGTTCTGGAGGTCGTTTTTGTATAGCCCACAGTAAGAATGGTACTCTTAACTGGGACCCTTCAATGGGTGGTACTAGTTGGGAGGTAGACGGAAGTCCCTTTACAAACGGGTCTCCTATCTCTCTGGGTTGGCACACTATTAAGTGTATGGCTACTAATATTCGAAGATTAGATAGGATAGGTAGGGAATCTGGAAATGTATATTACTTCAAAGGCCAAATATCAAATCTAAAACTTATAGATCATGAGATACCTTTTAATAGTAGATTCTATCCAGGTACGGTGTATGAATACATAGATCCAGATGCTACTACTGTACCTATGCCTACTGTTACTAAACTAAAGGATGAATGGGATTCAGGATATAATACAGGTAGAGGTACATTTACTAGAAGTACAGTCGCTACATACATTAGTACTGACACTGGTAGATTGACTAAGGCCGAGATAAATGAACCCCGTTTCGAGGCAGAAGGGATTTTGATTGAAGGTGCTAGTACTAATGTAGTGTTAAATAGTGAATTATTTAGTTCTGTATGGACTTATTTAAGTGGTGCATCTCAAGGTGTTGATAACTTACCGGACCCTTACGGCGGTAATAAAGCTTCCAGTGTAGTTTTTAATGGAACTGCTAATGCCAGATTGGAACAAACTGTTAGAGGGTTGCCTTCTGGGGATTATACGTTTTCAATCTGGCTTAGGGCGGATACTCCTGTGGATGTTCAAGTTGGACTTACTACTAGTGGGAGCGTTACCCATAGACTTACAACAACGTGGCAACGGTATGTTGGAAATACGTATAGGTTGTCTGGAGATTCATGGCCTCGTGTAAGATGTGATGTATCCACAACTATTCATGTTTTTGCTGCTCAACTAGAAGCACTACCATTCGCCTCATCATACATACCTACCAGTGGTAGTGCTGTTACGAGGGAGAGGGATGTACTCAACGTAGTTACACCTATGAAAAATAGGGTTGATCCAGGAACCTTTTCATTGAAGTATTCCTTTAATAGGGACCTTCGAGGAACTGTTCAACCCGTGACGAGTTCCCACGGAGGGGAGACTTTCTTCCTGTACTCTAATCATACAGGCCAACAGCAGGAGAGGTTTTCTGAAATTCGTTGGTATGGAACGTACACTGGTTGTGGTAATTGGTATAATTATTCAGAGGGCAGATTAAGTACTCATGCCGTTTGGGGTAAAAAGGTTGATGGTAAACTATTCTACAGGGCTGCTGATGGGAATTATCATGTAAATTCGTATGCAACACAAACTAGCCTGGATGTAACTGGGGATTTGATCCAAGTAGGAGGTGGCACTTTTTACGGTCATCTAACTGATTTTCGATATTGGGGTAAGGAGTTAACAGAAGCACAAGTCAAGTTAGTAGGTATTGATGATACCACCTTACCACCTGCTGACTTTTATATGCCATTAACGTCCAATATAGCTTATGCTACAAAGAGAACAGATGGTAGTACTACAGATGGTGTGATGAGTAATTTTGGTAGTAATCAGCCGTGGGTTCCTTTGTTGGGAGACAGGGAAGAATATGCCGGAGGAGTAAATAGGGGTCAAATTATATCCTCTAATGGCGCTATGATTTCAGCTTATAACAATACCACCTTAGGCTCCTTCTACGGTAAGACTTTAAAAGATAGCTTCTTCGTATCTGGTGATAAGATAATCAAGTGCACTCTAGATAAGAATGATTATGATAAAAGTATAGATTTAATGGATCTAACTAAAGAAGAGGCTAACTATGCATTCCAGTATCCTAATACATTCCGCGTCATCAAGCCTACTGATGATGATTATGAGGATTATGGATATGAATGGACACCTAATTATAACGGGGTTAATAGTTATGTTAGTGTACCTGTATGGGTTCCAAAGGGTCAATTTAGGGTGGAGATGGATATCTACCATATACCCGGTCAAAGTAATGCTTGGGCACTGGGTCTTCATAATGGCGGCATCTATTGGGGTATGGCTTGTGTGCCTAGTGGTCTCTTTAGATTTGAAACTAGATCTCCAGGTATAAGGATAGAGAAAGGTCTAACCAACAATACTGTTACTCGTATACGTGGTGATGCAAGTGGTGGTAAGTGGAGGTTGTTTGTTAATGATGTAGAAGCACCATCTTCCGGTAATTTTACAGCCATGGGCTTCACACCAACTACCTTTGATATCGGTAGGGTTCTCAATGGTAGTAATTATTCTTGGAAAGGTCAAATCCGTAATCTACGTTTGACAGATTTGGATAATCCATCCAATAGTAGATATTATCCAGGTGTTGTTGTAGGTCATACTGCCTCTGTAAAGAATACTGTTCTAGAAGAAACCTTTGGGACTAATCCTATTCTAAGTACTGATCTTTCTGGAAGTAATACAACCGCCTCCGGTGTTTCTTTTACTAAAATGTCTATGTCCAGCACAGGTACAGCAAGAGGTATCTGGGTCAACGGTAAGGGTCACTATAATAAGAAACCCATAAGACTGAAGGTTCGTGGTACTTGTGGTAGTACGAATGGTTTTGAAATTCGTAATGGGGCAGGTAATGGTACACTATTCGCTAGCGCTTCAGTAGGGGAGGAATTTGATATTGATGTAATCTGTAAGATTACTCATGCGGATGGTCTTTATTTTAGATTTGCTCAACCAGGAATTGTTAACTTTAAAGAAATACTTATACAAGAGCCCGGTAATCATGGTATAATGACCAACTTTGGCACTAGCACACCTTGGGTGAAGGTGATAAGGTAAGTACATTTAACAAAGTCAGGTATTAATCATGGCACTAGAAAAACCAGTAGATGCTTGGATTACCCATAAATATGGGAGTCCAGGCTGGAGGGAGGAGATTGTAGTGTCTCCTTCTGGAACAGCTTATAACTACATTTGTAAGATAAATCCTCGTCCAGTGGACATGGCACATGAAGAAGTAGATCCACCTACACCTAATGCTGAGAAGTACTTTGCTTGGGCTTATCCAAGAAGTCTTATTCTGATGGGAAATTACGGTACAGTATTACAACCTGTATTTCCCAAAGAAAAGAGCTTAAGGGTAACATTCGATATAGTTGAATATAATCCAGCAATTCCTATTGAGGCTGTAGTTAATGGTCCAGCACCTAGGGACTTAACTACTGCTAACAACGGTATTAAATTCTCTTGGTTAGATCATGAATCAGAGACAGTAATGGAAGAAGTTTATCATGAGCCAGCTAAGATTACTAAACGTATTACTCTTGGTATGATTACTTGGGACGGTGCTGCATTGGGTCGTAATGCTTACTATCAACTACCTATGATTACATGTGATCCTCTGGATTATTGTAAGATTACAAATATTACTATTGAGGAATAATGATGAAAGAAAGAGAAGAATTAGATAAGGAAGAGAAAGAAGGTAGAGAAGAGGTAGTATTAAATATTAATATCACCGGTCCAGTGGACGTTAAGACTAAGGGTTGGAAAGAATATACCGTCAGTGGGGCAGATCTTGGAAGACCATCTGTTTATCAGTGGAGTACTTCTCAAGCCTTCAAATACATGGAAGAGAACGGCAATAACCTTAAATTTTATGTAGATGGTACAGAACATTTTGAACGTAATCCTATTATCTTCTGTAATCTAGCTTATAAAGATAAAGATCCCTATGCTGTTAAGCTAGAGGTAGAGGGAATTAGTACTCCTTCGGAAGATGCTCCTGTGCCTGTTGCTAAGATTACCTGTAAGCCTATTGCTACTGGAACTACCTACAGGTTAGATGGTAGTAAGAGTGACAATACCGATGGTTGCGTATTCACATGGATTGTAGATACAGATCAACTGTACACTGGAAGTGCTGGTAATACTCTGAATAAGACACTTAATCTAGCTACGGTTATTAATAAATCCAAATATCAGCTTGATGGTGCTAGAGGTTATGTTCATATGAATGTAACACTTCAAATCTTTAAGGGTGGATATCTTGTATCCGAAGATAGTGCTAAGGTGATTGTTCCCGATAGTGTTATTGATAATTTATAAGAGGGAATATTATGTTAGAAAGTTTTAATTTAAC
>NTHP01001209.1:26255-51926 GCA_003416845.1 Oplegnathus fasciatus | reverse complement strand
TCAATCATCTGATTGTTCCTTTGGATAATAGCATCATTACGAGCCCTCATTTCTCGAATAGAGATTTCATTAGCTTGTACCCCTGTAGCAATCTCTCTCAATACTGCCAAGTACTCTCCCGTCTCTGTCCTGTTCCTAGCTGTATCCACTTTTAGCAGGGCAAGATCCTGTTCAATATCATCTGTACGAATCTCATGATGGTAGAAATATACTGTCACTGCTGAGCGTATAGCGAATACTATTGGAAGGATAATCTTTACCCACCACATACCTAAAGTTTCTTTAAAAGCTTCTGCCATTTAATAACTCCTTATCTAATATATAATTAGTTTGAATTGATTTTATATCTATATTATAATATGGTCTATTCTAGACATTATAACATAAAAACCATAACATAATAAACAAAAGATATGTAAGTTTATTATCTTTCTAAGACTTTCTGAGAGGACTGAATATGTCATTCCAAAACTATGGCGAATTACAAAAGACTATTATGCGTTGGATGGATAGGTCCGACACCACCACCAAGGCTGCTATTCCTGATTTTATTTATTTGGCTGAGAAAGAGATTCAGAAGGCGATATTAAGTGCTCTTCCTGAAATCCCTTCATTAGAGAACGAGATTGAAATACCTGTATACCCAAATACGGACTTCATTGATATGCCTGCTGATATGGGTCGTATTAAGTATCTGTATCTTCCTGAATACAAGGTACCACTTAAGGTTACCTCCTATCCTGAACTACTGGATATGAGAGAACCTGCCTATTCTTTTGCTGGCGATTACCCTAGATACTACGCTAGGCATATCCGTCGTATCTATTTTAGACCTACGCCTAAAACTATTGAATTTACTGATGAAGAGACTGGACTTCCTAAGTACAAGACAGTTCTTATTCGTGTAGTCTACATTCGAGATCCTGTTGTATTCATTAACCCAGATGATAGTTCTTACTTCTTAACTACTTGTCCTGAAGTTCTCTTATATGCTTCTTTAGCTTATGGTTACGATTTCATTAAGGACTTTGAAAGTAAGGCACTAGCTGAACAAAGGATGATGACAGCACTAGGTAACTTTATTGGTCAGCTCAAAGCTGAAGACATTCCAGATGTGAAGCAGATATCTAAACCAGATGAACTGGATGGTATCTCCATGCACTCTATGTATCCATACATGTGAGGTATTAATGACTGACACTTATGAGGGGACAGCTAAAGTGCTCACCCCAGCACACTATAACCTTGTAAGAGACTCACAAGGTACATATCAACAAAACGGTATTCTTAAACTAGCTCCTCTACACACAGCTAGATTGGAGTCCTTTAAGGACAAGAAACCACAAGGTATGCTGATAGAAGGCACCGTAACTAATCACTGCTTGTCCTATGGTACAGGTGGTGCTGGTGGCACTGTGACTGTATTAGGTAAGCTTTTTAATACTGCCAATGTAATAAAGCTTCGTCAAGAAAGTGCTGCCTCTGACGGGGAGTACATTGACTATACCTACGATAAAAATAAACAGATTAAGAGCTGTAGTGTCTACGTACGTAAGATAACAGGTAACGAGATACGTTTTGAATTAAGAGGGTGGAGTACCAGCACTATCAATGTTACTGGTACTTTAGCTTCCGGCAAATGGACATTGAATGCTCCATCTACTGTTAAGGTCTCCTATGACGAACTAGCTGGGTTAGAGGGTTATTCAGGTACTTGGTATAGATTTAAGTTCATACCTACCCCTGCTGTAGTTCCTACCCATTCTTATCACCATTTACGTATTTACGCAGAAGGTCGTAGTGCTACGGATGTGGAGGAGATTTACGTAACAGGTGCTCAGTTTGAAGAGCTACCATTTGTCTCTTCTTATATTCCAACTAGTGGTAAGGCTGTAACAAGACAACGAGATATTCTTAAAGTTCCTAATCAACCCATCTTTAATGTATATACCATGGATATGAAAGGGGTCTTAGACTACAATGAAAATTCACATCTAGAGATGGTGTGTTATGACATACTCTCCCCTTACACATATAAACTTGTAAGGTTGCAGCAAACAGGTGAATCTTCTAGTATCTGGCAAGCAAAGGATACCAAACATTCTCTTGGAGATAAGGCTACTAAGGGACTGATTATTACGAGTTCGTCTTATGATGGTACTACTAACAAAGGTTATCTATCTGGAACTAAGGAAGTAGAAAGATCCTTTGATACAGAAAGTAAGTCCATAGACATTGAGATAAGAGGTACCATTACAAAGAGAAATGCTCTTGGTGGGTATGTCGCACACTTACACCAGTTTCGTATCTGGGAGGTAGCTCTAACGGATGCACAGGTTGCCAATCCAGATACTGCTCCAGAGCCTGTTGTTATGGGGGAATTCTTAACAGAGGTTAAAGTCTCCACATCTACGAGTGAAACATGGAATGCTACTGGTACTGCCGCTGGTAAGGGTTTTACATTTAATGGTAAGACTGCCATTGGTGGTACCAATGATTCTTGGTTGAGATTGAATCCACATAGTCAATTTACTAGTGGTACGTATACCTCTGGATTGATTAGGGCGGACCAAGGTTTCCTATCTTATGGTAAGCCCTTCTACTCAGCTAAGTCATCTAATTCTGACTACCTGTGGCATGATGATGGTGCTAACACATGGCACTTTGTTTCAGATGGTCCTCAGGCAACAGGTAATACTGGTAACTCTAAATTGGTAGCTGGTATTATACAAGTAAACTCTTCTAGTACTGCTGTGCATTCTACTTCTGCAAACTCGAACGGTGACCGAAGTTTCAATGCGAATTATTTCAATTTTGATATTTCAGGTATTCAGCCATTAACAGCAAATAGAAGTATGTTTGGTATAAATCTTGATATAGATAGCTCGGCTAAAGGCGGTACTACATACGATCTAGATGTTATTGGTTACCTTGCTAGTGTTCATTCCACGGGAAGTCAAGATAGACTTGAAGGATTCTCCGCATCCGTGGAAGCTGAACCACCTACTGGTAGCCAATCTTATTACACCAGAGGTGCATACATAACTAGCACATTCGACGGTAAAGGCGGAACCGGCGGTGAAGTAATCGGAGCTTACTTGGTAGGTCAGAACGCTTCTTCTGCAACCAGTAAAGTAAACTACATCAAGGGGTCATTCTCAAGAGCTATAACTAACTCAACTCATTTTCCTATTGATATAGTAGGCGCAAGAAACGAAGTAGAGCTTAACGCTGGAACTGTTCCACTCGCAATAGCAACTCACTGTGCTATTGATGTTAACGGCGGCAAGGCGGTAAACGCAGCATTGGTGTATGGTAGATACGAAGGCGCTACTACAAGCAATATCACCGGTCGCAGAGATGGTCTTGAGATCAGAGGTAGCTTAACGAACAGATTAGACGGCTCTATTGATATGGGCGTTTCTGGTACTACTGATTCAAGGCTCACATTATCCGCTGAGGATAATAAGACTCTAAGAGTTAGTAATGAGTTTGGTTGGATTAATATCGGACCATATAACACTTCGTTTGCTCATTTTGCCACAGACAGAGGGAAGTTCTATTTCAACAAACCTGTATATGTAGATGGTGAAATCTACACCGGTCCTAGTTATGACCAAAGGGTCTATCATACAGGGTATAAACCCACAGCTGCAGATGTCGGTGCTGTTAAAAAGACTGGTGATACGATGACTGGTGATTTGATTACAACACAAGTTTGGGCTACGGATAACTATGCTTTGTTGAAAAACGGCAATGGTGGACATGGTGTTTATTTAGGTACGGATAAGAGAACCATTATTGGTGGAGGAGATACAGCAAGTGGTAGGGTAGTCCTAAGGCCTAAGGGTATCGGCCAAACCACAGGGGAGGTAGAAATCACCAACGATGGAAGTATAAAGATGGGAAATTGCTTAATTAAAAGATCTGGAGAGGATTTATTATTTTATGTCTGATACGCAATTAGAAACTAAGGAAGAAAAAGCACAGGAGATAGCTTTTAAAATCTCTAAAGATACCAAACGAGTAGAAACAATGAATGGGTATCTTTTGTATGAAGGGGAGAATAAAGTTGTTACAGAAGATAATAGTGCTATCTTTGGTATTGACTCTTTGTGTACAGGTGCCACATATAGGTATCAATTAGGTCAAACCAAGGATGGACGTATAGTACAATTTGGTTCTAATGAGGGTGGTTACAACATTGCTAATTTTTCAGGTGATCGTACTAGGGGTTTTCATATTATAGATCTACCGTATGAGCAATGTTTAGGTGTTAAACAATACGCAGCACAACATAGAAGTAATTATGTCTTAATGAACAATGGTGATTTGTATGTTTGGGGATATAATGGATATGGTATGTTGGGAACTGGTAATACTACTAATCAGCTTATACCTGTTCGTACGGCAACAGGTGTAGATGAAATCTTTATCCCAGAGGTAGAGGGTCACCATGGTGCATCTGTACACGCTGTGTATCGTAAAGGTGTTTCCTACTTCTTTGCCGGTAGAAATCCAGGAGATAGATTTTGTCCTGGACAAACTGCTGATAATATTACCTCTTGGACCGCTATGGTTATGCCTGGTAATGTTAAGAAATTTTGGAACCTAGGGGATTACTGTGGGGCTATGTTTGTACAGACTACGGATAATTCACTTTATGCTATCGGCTACAATGGCTATGGTGCTCTGGGTATTGGAAATGCGACTGCAGATATAAAGACATGGACTTTAGTTAAGACATTAAGTGGGACTCCTATAAAGCATATATCTACTTCTTCTGGTTACCGAGACAATAATGGTGCCAATGCTTACACTCAGTCTCACACGACCTTCCTTACAGAAGCTGGAGAAGTATATACCTGTGGTGATAATACTTGGGGACAGCTGGGGTTAGGTGTGTCTACAGGTACCGACGTAACAAGCCCTACAAAAGTAACTCTACCTAAGAAGATAAAAGCCCTGTACTATAACGGTCCAGGGGTTAGGACTACTTATGCCCATGCTGAGGATAACACCCTCTATGCGTGGGGCTATAATACTTATGGTCAATGTGGTACAGGTAACACTACTCAGCAAACTGCACCTTACTTCCACAATATAAAATTCTCCCATATCTATCCTTGTACTGCTGGCTATTCTAATTCTTATGTCAGACCTGCATTATTTAAAAAGGTATCTGATGGTAGGTATTATGCCCTAGGTTATGGAGGTTATGATCCTTGTGGTAGAAATAATAAGGCCAATATGACTACATTTACCTTAGTCAATACCTATCAGGATTTTAAATTCATAAAGGTTAATAGTCAAGTTAACAACGCTAATAATGTATTCTTTGTAAAAGATAACGGGGAGATGTACTGTACAGGTTCCAATGATTACGCTGTTACCAAAGGTATATTCATAGATACAGAAATTGACAATAACAGAGGACTCAGGAGGATGTGTTGATGGAGGAGAAGGCTCAAGAGTTGGCATTAAAGGTATCTAAGGCTACTAAGAAGATTAGTACACAATCTGGCTACACCCTCTATAGTGATGGTAAGAGGGTATTCAATTACACCTCCACGGATGTGTTTGGGTTTGAATCTCTGTGTACAGGTGGTTCCTATAGATTCCAAGTTGCTCTAGGTAAGGATGGTAGGATATATCAGTTTGGTTATAACAATGGTTACAACATAGCTAACTTTACAGGTGATCGTACTAGAGGCTTCCACATGATTGATCTTCCTTATGAACAATCGGGTGGTGTTAAGTGGTACGATGTAAAACACTGCTCTACTTATGTCCTGATGAACAATGGGGATCTATGGGTCTGGGGTCAGAACACTCATGGTCAGATGGGAGTGGGTAATACTACTCACATTTACATCCCTGTAAAATCAACAACAGATGTTGTAGAGGTTATCCTCCCCAAGCAGGGTGGCTACCTAGGGAGTGACGTTAGGGTTATTCTTAAAAAAACTGATGGCAAGTATTACTTTGCTGGTAGGAACTATTCAGATAGATTTTGTCCTGGACAAACTGCTGATAAAATTACCTCTTGGACTTTAATGAAAATGCCTTCTGGAACTGTATCGAAGATATGGAGTCTAGGGGATGAGGCAGGAGCTATTTTCTGTCAACTAACTAATAATGATCTATATGCTATAGGTTATAACACTTATGGTTCTCTTGGTATTGGGAATACAACAGCCAATATAACAGCATGGACTAAAGTATTAAATTCTAATACGGCATCCTATCATGTGGTGGACATTCAAGGGGGTTATGGTTATAGAGAAGGTTCTAATGCTTACGCCCAGAGTAATACCATCTTCCTAATGTCTAATAGGGAGGTATTTGCATGTGGATCCAATAAATGGGGCAGTCTAGGCCAGGGAATAGTAGGAGGTGTGGATCTACATACTCCTGCAAGGGTTAACATTAGTAACATAAAGTCTATACATTCTTCCGGAGGTGGTACTCTTTCTGTATATGCCCGAACTGAGGATGATAAGATATACTCTTGGGGTTATAATGGTCTAGGCCAATTAGCTACAGGGAACACCACGAGCATAGGCGTACCTAAATTACATACTCATGTTATAAAAAATATCTACACTGCCACTACGGATTACGCATATCAATACCATAATGTGGTTATTATAGAGGATACAGAAGGCGTTCTTTGGATGGCAGGTGATGGAGGCAACGATCCTGCTGGGAGGAACAGCACTGCTAACATGACTTCCTGGACTAAGATAAATACATATCAAAAATTTAAACAAATAAAACCCAATCATCAGGTTGATGGTAGTAATAATGTATTCTTCTTAAAAGATACAGGAGAATTATGGTGTACAGGTTCTAATGATTACAATGTTACTAAAGGCATTCTAATTGATACAGAAATTAATAATAATCGAGGATTAAAGAGAGCCTGTTGATTAATGTATATAAGTCTAAAGAGGTAACTATGGCTTACTATAAAAACACAAATAACTCAGGGAGAGAGACTACAGAAGCGGCTAAGACTGATGTAACACAAACTGTGCATCCTGTTAATGTCGGTCAGTTTGGTCCTTCACATGATAGCGTACAGGATTGGCGCTCCCTAGCCATCCTAGCTCAAGAAATTATCAATAGTAACTCTGATGTGGCCCACCTCTTTAGAGAGTTATACGAGGTCCGTGATGAGGTTATTGAACTTAAAGGTGAGGCGGAGATAGCTGTTAACTTAGCTACTCAGGTTGCAGAAATTGCACAAACAGAAGTGAAGCAAGCTGTAGCTGATATTGAAGAAGCTGAAAAGAATATAGATGAAGATGCTAATCGTGTAGAGGCAGCCCTGCCCGTATTAGAAGATGCTATTGATGCCAGTACTGGTATTGAGCGAGTAGGGGAATATGTAAAGATCTCTATTGAAACTATGCTTGAGTATTATCTGGGTGCAGGTGATGAGCTTCCAGATGTAGTTGCTAAGGATGGTGCTCTGTTCTTCTATACGGGGCCTGTACATGCACCTGGTATGTATATTTATCTTAGGAATGAGGCCGACCCTACAACTGGGCAATGGACTCTTGTATCTAAGGAAGGTATTCAAGGTGAACCAGGTCTGCAAGGACCTACCGGACCAGAAGGCCCCCAAGGGATACAAGGTATTCAAGGTGAGACGGGTGAACAAGGTCCAAGGGGTCTACAAGGTCCTCAAGGTGAGAATGGGGAGATTGGCCCAGAAGGACCTCAAGGTGTACAGGGACCACAAGGTGTTAAAGGTCCTGTCCCTATACACGAGTGGCAGCAAAATGAGGATGCAGTAGAACTTCGCTTTGAGATGCCTTCTGGTTGGGGTGACTGGATGGATGTACGTGGTCCACAAGGTATCGAAGGTCCTATTGGTCCCAGAGGGGACAGAGGTCCTCAAGGGGAACAAGGTATTAAAGGTGACCCTGGTCCTGAAGGCCCTCAAGGAGATGAAGGTGTTCAAGGTAATCCTGGTCCACAGGGCCCAGAAGGTAATGAAGGACCCCAAGGTCCTATAGGTCCTCGTGGAGATAAAGGCGATAATGGAGATATCGGACCACAAGGTGACAAGGGTGATACTGGCCCAACAGGTCCTCAAGGTATCCAAGGTAATACAGGTTTACCTCCAGAGCATGAGTGGAGTGCTGATAGTGTTGAGATTCGATTTGAAAACTCAGACGGTACTTGGGGAGAGTATAGAAACATCCAAGGTATCCAAGGTATTGAAGGACCATTAGGCCCTCAAGGTATCGAGGGACAAAGAGGGCCACAAGGCGTACAGGGACCTAAAGGAGACATTGGCCCACAAGGTGAAACTGGTGAGCAGGGTATCCAGGGTGTCGAAGGTGAACAAGGTCCTATTGGTGTAGATGGTCCTACGGGTCCACAAGGTGTCCCTGGTATCGAAGGTCCTATGGGTCCTATGGGTCCTATTGGTCCTAAAGGGGAGACTGGTGAACAAGGTGAACAAGGTGTTACCGGTAATCAAGGTATCCAAGGTCCTCCTGGTAAACAAGGTCCTATAGGGCCAGAAGGTAAACAAGGTGAAACTGGCCCAGCTGGACCACAGGGCGAGCAAGGTGTTGTTGGCCCTCAAGGCCCTGAAGGTGATAGAGGGCAAGAAGGTCCTGTAGGTCGTATTGGTCCAATGGGGCCAGAAGGTCCTCGTGGTGTTCAAGGGCCGGAAGGTCCGCAAGGTACAGTCGGTATACAAGGTCCTGTGGGTCCACGAGGAGATAGAGGTCCACAGGGTGATGTAGGCATTCAAGGACCTGTCGGCCCTAAGGGTGATCAAGGTGATCTTGGACCACAGGGTATTCAAGGTATTCAAGGTATTGATGGTCCTGAAGGTGGGGAAGGTCCTGAAGGTCCTAAAGGAGAGAAAGGGGATCGTGGGGAGAAGGGTGACCTTGGTGATATAGGTCCAACAGGCCCTCAAGGTGAAATTGGTCCTAAGGGTCCTAAAGGTGATATTGGCCCTGACGGTCCTCAAGGTATTCAAGGTCCTAGAGGTATTCAGGGAGACGTAGGTCCACAAGGACAACTTGGACCTCAAGGTGTTAAAGGTGACACGGGTGAAACAGGCGCTACTGGACCTCGTGGAGATCAAGGTATACAAGGTGAAAAGGGGGATGCTCCCGAGCATGAATGGGATGACACTGGAAAACAGATTCGTTTCAAACTACCTAATGGTGCTTGGGGAGAATGGAGAGACATTCAAGGTATTAAGGGCGAGACCGGAGCTAAAGGCGATAAAGGTGATGAAGGTCAACGTGGTATACAAGGTCCCAAGGGTAGTACTGGTGAGCAAGGTGAAACAGGTATCCAAGGTCCCATAGGTCCTATTGGTCCTGAGGGTCCAGAGGGTGAACGAGGAGACATAGGTCTTACAGGGGATAAGGGTTCCAAAGGCGACAAGGGAGACCAAGGTATTCAGGGTATCCAAGGAGAAGTCGGACCTGAAGGTGCTCAAGGTATTCAAGGCGTACGAGGAGATAGGGGCCCTCAGGGAATCCAAGGTATACAGGGGGATGAAGGCCCACAAGGGGAACAAGGTGTACAAGGTGAACTTGGTAATACCCCACAGCATGAATGGAATAATACTGAGATACGCTTTGAAAATGATACTGGTGTCTGGGGTGAATGGCAAGATGTTCAAGGACCTCAGGGTATCAAAGGTGACAAGGGCGATCAAGGTATACAAGGTCTTAAAGGCGATCAGGGTGAAAAAGGAGATCAAGGGGTCCAAGGCCTAGAAGGTCCTAGGGGACAACAAGGTCCTCAGGGAAACAAGGGTGATACCGGCCTTCAGGGGCCCGTAGGGCCTCAAGGTGACGTTGGTTTACAAGGCCCTAAGGGTGACATACCTAATCACGAATGGAGTCCTGACGACGTTCAGATTCGCTTCCAGCTATCTAATGGTTCCTGGGGCCCATGGCAGAATGTCCAAGGTATTCAAGGACCTATTGGACCTCAGGGTATTCAAGGTATTGAAGGTCAACGTGGACCTCAAGGTACTACTGGAGCTACAGGTGCTAAAGGAGATAAAGGTGAGCTAGGAGATCAAGGTCCTATGGGTCCTCAAGGGGACAAAGGTTCTCAAGGTATTCAAGGCGAACGTGGTCCTACAGGTCACACTGGCCAGCAAGGTATTCAAGGACCTATTGGTCCTCAGGGTGACCAGGGCGTCCAGGGCATACAAGGACCTATAGGTGAGCAAGGTCCTGAGGGTGTACAAGGTCCTATCGGTAATCAAGGCCCTAAAGGTGATAAGGGTAATACCGGTCCTACTGGAGCACAAGGTATCCAAGGTGTCATTGGTCCAGAAGGTCCAGTGGGTCCTAAAGGTGATATTGGTCTGACAGGTCCTCAGGGAGATATTGGTGCTACAGGTCCCAAGGGGGATACTGGTAATATTGGTCCTCAAGGAGATAAAGGTGATACTGGTAGTACCGGTGAAACTGGCCCTCAAGGTGTTCAAGGAGAACAAGGTCCTCAAGGTGTTCAAGGTGTTGAAGGTCCTATTGGAGATACTGGTCCTAGAGGTGATAGAGGTCCCCAAGGTATTCAGGGGATTCAAGGTGAGAAAGGAGATCAGGGAGCACAAGGTTTACTGGGACCTATGGGCCCCGAAGGTCCTAAAGGGGCTGAAGGTAATCAAGGACCTCAAGGCTCTGTAGGGCCTATTGGACCTAAAGGTAATACAGGTGCCACTGGTGCTAAAGGTGACAGAGGTGAAGTAGGTCCTAAAGGTGATCAAGGTATACAAGGCCAGCAGGGTGTCCAAGGACCTGTTGGACCTAAGGGTGATAAAGGTGATGATGGTACTTCCTTTACTATCAACGAGACTGTACAGAACGACAGTGAAGTGTCACAGTACGATGGAGAGGTTAAAGGCTTCTCTGTAATGGTTGTGAACCATATTAACCCAGATGGTTCCAAAGGTGCTCTTCGTATTAAGATGAGTGATACCTCTGGAGATTGGTCCGAATGGATTCCGTTTGGTGTTGGTCCCGTAGGTCCTCAAGGTGATAAAGGTCCACAGGGCGATCAAGGTGTACAAGGTCAGCAAGGACCTCAAGGCATACAGGGCCCTATCGGTGAAACTGGAGACAAGGGTGACAAAGGTGAAACCGGTGATGTAGGTGCACAAGGTCCAAAGGGTGAGACAGGGGACAAGGGTGCTACCGGTGCTACTGGAGCCACTGGTGCTCAAGGTCCTATTGGTATACAAGGACCTAAAGGCGATAAAGGTGACAAAGGGGAAACCGGTGATATGGGCCCTATGGGACCAGAGGGCGACAGAGGCCCTATTGGTGTTCAAGGTCCGCAGGGTGTTAAGGGGCCTCAGGGTGATAAAGGTTCCCAAGGTATTCAAGGTACGCAAGGTCCTATAGGTATCCAAGGTCCCAAGGGAGACAAAGGTGAAACTGGTGATAAGGGAGCCAAGGGTGACACTGGCGACAGGGGTGCTACAGGCGAACAGGGACCTCAAGGTGATATCGGTGATACTGGACCTAAGGGAGCTACAGGTGCAACTGGAGCACAGGGCCCGCAGGGTGAGATAGGTCCTCAAGGTGAGCAAGGGGATAAAGGTTTAACGGGTGATCGTGGAGCCGAAGGTCCTCAGGGTGTTCAAGGAAACAAGGGTGAACAAGGTGCTGTCGGCCCCAAAGGTGAACAAGGGGATCAAGGTCCTAGAGGCCCTGAAGGTATCCAAGGTGAAAAGGGTATCAAAGGGGATAAAGGAGACAAGGGTGATAAAGGTCTTACCGGTGACAAAGGTGCTACAGGTAATACTGGTGCGAAAGGCGACAAGGGGGACAAAGGGGATAAGGGTGAACAAGGTAACATGGGTCCCATGGGTCCTGAGGGAGCAAGAGGCCCTCAAGGTATTATCGGTGATCAAGGCCCTGTAGGTATTCAAGGTCCCCGTGGTGATAAAGGCGATAAAGGTTTAACAGGTGATACTGGCCCTACTGGTCCTAAAGGAGCAACAGGTGACCAAGGTGCTACAGGTGCTACCGGTTCCAAAGGTGAGCAAGGTGAAGTCGGACCAGAAGGTGTTCAGGGTGAGATTGGCCCTAGAGGACCTACAGGTGATAAAGGCGACAAAGGCGACCGTGGTGAAAAGGGTGAGCAAGGCGACCAAGGTGATCAGGGTATTCAAGGTATCCAGGGACCACAGGGAGCTAAAGGTCCTCAGGGAGAGAAGGGTCTTAAAGGTGATAAGGGTGATCAGGGTATCCAAGGACCTACGGGTGACATGGGACCAATGGGACCTGAAGGAGACAGAGGTCCACAGGGAGTACAAGGTATCACCGGTGTTCAAGGACCACAAGGTCCTATTGGTATTCAAGGACCAGATGGAGATCAAGGTGAGGTAGGCCCTATTGGACCAAAAGGAGACAAAGGGGAGAAGGGAGACAAAGGTCTCACTGGAGATACTGGACAAAGAGGTCCTCAGGGTGACAGAGGTATCCAAGGTGTTCAAGGCTTGATGGGACCTATGGGTCCGGAAGGTGCTAGGGGTCCTGTTGGTAGTAAAGGTGAGACAGGCGATGTTGGTCAAAGAGGTCCTCAAGGAGCACAAGGTATCCAAGGTCCACAAGGAGACAAAGGTCTTACAGGTGCGACGGGTACTAAAGGTGATAAGGGTGACAAGGGTGATCGAGGAGATAAAGGTCTCACAGGTAATACGGGTGCACAAGGTGTTCAAGGACCTGTTGGTGCTGAAGGACCAAGAGGACCAGAAGGCCCGCAGGGTCCTATTGGAGACCAAGGTGAAACAGGTGCCAAGGGTGCTACTGGAGCAACAGGTGCTAAGGGTGCACAAGGTGACCGTGGTCTGAAAGGAGACCAAGGTGATATTGGACCTAGAGGTCCACAGGGCGATAAGGGTATTACTGGTGACCAAGGTAAGCAAGGTATCCAAGGACCGCAAGGTACTAAGGGTGATAAAGGTGACCGAGGCGAAAAAGGTGATACCGGAGACATGGGTCCGATGGGCCCTGAAGGTGATAGAGGTCCACAAGGTGCGCAGGGACCTACCGGTAATAGAGGACCTACCGGTGAGCAAGGAGCTACTGGTGCCAAGGGTGTTCAAGGTCCTGTCGGACCAAAGGGTGATAAGGGTGCTACTGGTGATAGAGGACCACAGGGTTTACAAGGACCTGATGGTATTCAAGGACCCCAAGGTGAGATTGGTAAGACCGGTGCTGTAGGCCCTAAAGGACCACAAGGTGTGCAAGGTATCCGAGGACCTGAAGGTCCCCAAGGTGCTACTGGTGAAGTAGGTCCAAAAGGTGCTACTGGTGATAAAGGTCTTAAAGGTGACCGAGGTCAGGAAGGTCCTCAAGGACCGCAAGGTCTGAAAGGTGAAGACGGAGAACAAGGTCCAAAGGGTATTCAAGGACCCCAAGGTATCAAAGGTCAAACTGGTAACCAAGGGCCGAAAGGTGATAGGGGTGAACAGGGAGAGAAGGGTGAAACTGGTAGGATGGGACCTATGGGTCCGGAAGGTGCTAGAGGACCTCAAGGTCAGAAAGGACCACAAGGTGATGTAGGTGTTAAGGGTCCTACTGGTAATACAGGTGCTGCTGGACCTAAAGGAGAGAAAGGACCTCAAGGTGAAATTGGGGAACAAGGTCTTAAAGGTGACAAAGGAGCCACTGGTGCTACTGGTGCTAAGGGACCTCAAGGTGACCGAGGTTTACAGGGGGCACAAGGACCTAAGGGTGTTAAGGGTGACCAAGGTATTCAAGGTGTCAAGGGTCCACAAGGCTTACGAGGTGATAAAGGTTCTACTGGTGAGAAAGGTGAGACTGGTGATATGGGTCCTATGGGTCCTGAAGGAGATCGTGGACCTAGGGGTAGCCAAGGACCTATTGGTATACAAGGACCTAGAGGTGATCAAGGTGACCGTGGACCCGAGGGTATTAGAGGACCACAGGGCTTGCAAGGTATTAGGGGACCAGAGGGTCCTCAGGGAGACCAAGGGCCTATGGGCCCAGAAGGTCCAACAGGTAGTCAAGGTGCTCCAGGTATCAAGGGACCACAAGGTGCTGCTGGTGCTAAGGGTGCTGATGGTGCTCAAGGTCCTCGTGGTGCTACAGGTCCTAAAGGTCCTGCGGGTGATCGTGGTCCTATGGGACCTATGGGACCAGAAGGTGAAAAAGGTCTACCTGGGGATAAAGGACCAGGTGGTGATGTAGGTCCCCCAGGTCAATCAGGTCTAGATGGTCAGACTACAGCTACTGCTCTACTTATAACTGAAAAGTTAAATCTAAGTTGGCAACAAACGAATCAGGATATCATTATTGGTGCCTTTGAAATAGATGAAGCTAAATCTTATGCTCGTAATTTGATGTTCAGTGGTATTTCTTTAGGGATGGATACAGAAAAATATGATACGGTAGATAAGGAAGTTTACTTTGTAAGAAGGTTTTCTTTTTGGTTATTACATGATGCTTATACCAGAGTTGTTGTCACACGTCGTGTTACGAGTACCTTTGTTAATATGAGTGGTGGTAGGAGTTTTAATAGATTCATCGGAACTTTGGACTTACCAGAAATTATTTTCGAACTACCAGCTAATGCTACAGGAGTCTATACTTTGATGATGAGGATGGAGGATGACATAGGTATCCCCCCTTCTAACATGACCACTATGTCTGTCGGTGGTATTGAGAGTCCTGGTGGTAAATGTATACTTATCACTCAATATCCTACTACAGCCATTACTCGTGCACCTTATACTCTCACAGGTAACTTAGAGAACTTTAACTTACAGAAGTGGTTAGAGGGATCAGCACCTAAAGGTGGTACCGTTACTGTTAACTTCTCTGGGACTATGATTGGGAGCCCAGCCTTTACATCTGGAAATCTTGGAGCTTGGGATAGAGTTAATTTCATTATTAACCATGGTTCTTGGGTTGCAGGTAGAGGGGGTCGAGGTGGTAATCAGTCAGGGAGTGGTAGAGGTGGCACTGGTAGTGATGGTATGCACATAACCTCTAAAATTTACATTGCTAATTTGGGTTACCATATTGGTAGTGGCGGTGGTGGTGGCGGTGGCTACGAAGGTCACGGGGGTGGTAAGAACTATCCAGGTGTTTCTGGATGGGCAGGAGATGGCGGTGCTCCCTATGGTTCTCCTGGTTCGGGTCCAGGAGGACAGACAGGGGGTGCTTTCGAGGCCTCTGGTGATGCTGGAGACGTAGGTAAGAATGGTACTAATAGTACTCATAGTCAGGGAGGTGCTGCTGGTAAAGCTATTGTAGGTGAGGATTACATAGTTTGGCTCACTCAAGGAACCATTCTGGGACCTGTTGTTAAATAAATAAATTAGAGGTGTGTATGTATAAATTTTTAATGGCGGTAGTGCTTTTTATTATTTTTAAAGTGGCTTCTCAGTTTGGTTCTACTGTTCTCGTTCCTTTAGATTTTCTTTTAGAGGATATGTTTCTACCAATTTCTGCCTTTACATTTACACCTCTATTAATCTGTACTCGTAGTTTTGCACAATATTACGGAGAACAGTATAACATTAATTTAAAGTTAACTTATGCCATCTTATTTACTTTGCCGTTATTATTTTTGATAGGCAGTGTTACCTCAAATACACTTCCTCTTGTCGTACTGGCAGGCGCTTCTTCTGCTGCTATCATAGGTAGTATTTTAGATCTCAGTCTGTTTAGAAAGATGCGATTAGTATCTACCAATCCTGTAGTTCGCATGGCAGTGTCTAACACTGCTACTGCTATCTTCGGCTCTTTAGCCTTTTACTCTATGGCATATACAAACGTACTTACACCTTTAACTGGTGCGCCTAACACATTGGCACAAGATAGTTTTATACTTCCTGCTATTGTAGAGGGCTGTATTGTCAGTGTATTTTCTGTTATGATGTCTTATATGATGAATAAATTAAGGAATACTATATGAGGATAGTAGTACATGTATCAGGCTTTGACTCTTACATACTTTTTAAATTACTGCAGGAAGAGTATGACGCAGAACTTATACCTGTGTTTTATGATTATGGACAAGTCTTTGCGAAAAAGGAATTAAAGTATATTAAAGAGATATTACCTGTCGAGGTTATAAAGCTTAGAGGTATCTTTGATTCCTTTAATAAGGATGTTGGTGGGGTTTATGACCTGTCTGGAAGAAATGCAATCCTCTTTATTACTTCCGCTATAAGATTGTCACCAGACAAGATAGCTGTTGGAAGTTTAGCAGAGGATTTTTATGAAGATTCTAAACCTAATCATTATTTTCATTTAAGTTCTGTAGCTAGTGCTATAACGGGTAAGTGGGTGGAGGCTTTAAACATCCTGCACAATAGAAAATTTACTAAGGAAACGTTATTAAACTGGGGCTTGGATAATATCGAACCCCATGTACTTGAATCTCTACCTAGCTGTATGGATGTAGATAAGTTTGCCTGTGGTGCCTGTAGTAAATGTATTGAGCGATGGAAGTTATTCACTCCTAGAGGGCTTAAGTATCCAATGTTTGAAACAGAGGAATCAATAGAGGCTGTTATTTCAAGACTATTATTTCCAGATGGGGTTGAACTCAGGGGAGTAGTTTGTGCTTATTTAGATTTACCATCTGATACTAATCTTTCAACTATCATAGATTCACTTAGATCCTTAGGAGGTTAAATGTCATTACTATTTTCAGGTGATGTTTATAAATATTCTTCGTTTAAATTACTTTCTAAAGATATTAATAAGGCTCAGTTTTATTTTGGGCCTAGAGATAATGACTCTTATATTGTGGGTCAGAATATTTTAGCAAGTAATCTAAATAGTTTTACTCAAGAAGAATTAGACTTAGCACATGCTAAACTTAATTTCGATAAGACTCCTTGGCAATATCTTTTAGATCAATATCCAGATAAGTTACCATTGAAAGTCACCTCTGTTAAAGAGGGATCTTATGTCAGGGCTGGTAGTCCTGCTGTTGTTATAGAGATAATAGATCCTAAGTGTATTTGGTTAGGTCAATATTTGGAGGCCCTTGTATACCACGCTCTTTGGTACACCTCTACAGTGTCAACGAAGATAATGAAAATAAAAGAATTCTTGGAATCACAAGGCATTTATTTTTTCATACCCCAGTATAATAGAGGTAGTAAATCACTGGAGCAGTCTGCTAAGGCCTCTCTGTGTTATAATTTGATTTACTCTAATACCAACCCTACTGCTTTTAATTTAACTTGTTATGATCACCCTAAGGCTGATGTAAAGGATTACCGGATTGTAGAACACATGACTATCCTTTTAAATGGTGAAGATTACACCCTTAAGGATACAGAAACTAATGGTGGTTTTATAATGAATGATACAAGCGATATAAGTACATTCTATTCTAAAAATACTAAACCTGTAGATATAATGGTAGACTCAGGGGATCCTTTAACAGAGATGTTAAGAGCAGCTAAACATCTGGAGCAGTTTGGATTTGAACTCATAGATGGAAAGAAAAAACTCAAGAAACTAATCCTACAGTTAGATAACATCTTATTTGAAGATTGGAAAACTTTAATTTTAAATCTTAAAAATAGTGAATACCATATCTCTAACTTTATTTTTGGCGACGATAATTATACAGCCCATGAAGTTACAAGGGATACACTAGGTTACGCTTATAAGTGTAGTGCCGTAGATAGAGGTACTGGCTATTTACCTTTAAAGAAACAGACTGCCAATAAGGTTACCTTTGGAGGTGTGTGTGAATTAGAACATTTACTATACTATTTTGGTGAAAGGAATTATTTCAAGTATGAAGACATTAGATATACCCTTACGGGAAACTGTGTTTGAACATAAGTCGAAGGGCCGTGACTTAGTCAGGTATAAGATGATTGATGGTAAGAAGAAATATTATTTTGGTAGATTACTATATGATCATTTTTCAATGTATGCTGTTTCTATTCAGGCTGGTTGTCCCGTAAGATGTTCTTTTTGTTTTAATGATTGGTTTAATGGAAATCTTTCTGCTGAGCAAATAATAAATCAAGTAGAGTCTCTTTATGTTCCAGTTGACCATTATACAGAGTTATGTGTTTTAGGTGGGGAACCTTTCTATAACTTTAAAAATGTATATAAGGCATATAATCATATCAAGAATACAAAAGGTTTCAACGGTGGCCTGATAACGGTGTGTCCTACATTGTTCTCCATCAAGGATTACGAGGATGTATTTAAAAATAATTTTTTACATACCTTCACATCCTTTGGTGTTTCAGTGCATGGTGATCATCTCATGCCATTTCGTAAGAGACACAATATAAAAACGGTAGTGGAAATATTTAAACGTTACAAAGATATAACAGGTGAGACCCCTTTCTTCCAAACTAATTATACTAACATACAAGAGATACTTGATAATGTATCTCCTGAAGATGGTATTGTCCGTGTGATTAGAATGGGAGACACAGGTGTGGGTTTTGGTAGCCATACGATAAATGAAATGAAGAGTGGTGTAAAAATTCTAGAAAGGGAAGGTTACACTGTCCATGCTGTACCTCTTACGGGTACAGATGCTGAAGGAGCCTTCTGGGCTTCTCGTTAACTATAGGAAACAAAATGGCTTATTATAATTATGAATTACCGCAGACAGCTCAGTCTGTAAATGTTGGACAGTTTGGTCCTTCGCATGACTCTCTTCAGGATTGGAGATCTGTTGAACAAACAGCTCGGTATGTGGAAAGATTAGTAGCAGAGTTAGAAGCTCTCAAACAAGAAGTAGAGACTCTAAAACAGGAGGCAGGATCAGCTACCACGATAGCCATCAATGCCGCCACTGTTGCTGCTGAAGTGAATGAGAAGACAATAGATACCATTGAGAATACTTGGGTGGCTGCAGAAGAGCTGGCTGCTGAAGTTAATTCAGATAAGGTTGAGGTTGAGAAGTATTTAGACTCTGTAGCTGAGTCTGTTAAAGTGGTGTCGGAGGATTCTAGAAAGGCTTATAATTCCTCTGAAGAAGCGGCCAAATCACTTGCTCGTGTAGAGAGTATTGGTAACTCTATCATTAACATGAAAGCCCATGCTTATTCACTACCTGCTAGTAGCGAGGCCTCTGCCAGTTATGATGCTGTTACAAGCACGTTGGAATTCGGTATTCCTACTATCGTATCCTCTGCACCAGGTACAGGGGTAACAGGTATTTGGAAGGAAGCAGAAGATGATGGTACAGATGCAGGGTATAGACAAGGAGATGTTAGACTTCGAGCATTAGATGTTGGTGCGATACCTATGGATGGTTCTGCCAAAATTACTGAACCTTTCGAAATGCAGATTAAAGATACTAATCATGAATTCCGTATTGCTGCAGAGCAATACGATGGTTTGGCATCTTTCTCTGTACTGTACTCTCCAGGGGACGCTATCATTCCTAGGAGAGGTATTACTCTGGATGGTGATGGTAATACCTATATTGGTAAGGATCTTTATGTTCAACACGAGAACTCTCGTACCCCTATTCAAGTCTACCACCCTCTGAATAAACCAAATCCTACTGACATTGGGGCAGCTTCTATTGAGACTACCTATACTAAAGAGGAGTCAGATGAAAGATTCCTTGGTAAGGATAAGGATGCTTATACTAAAGATGAGATGGATAAACTCTTAAAGGAAAAACTTCGTACGGGGCCAACAGATGGTGGGGTGTATGCTTGGTTCAGTTCCGGATGGAACAGGATCTCTCCCAGCATGATGCAGCACAATCAAGATATGGCACTTATCCACACTAACAAGAAAGGTGTCAAGGACCTGGATGACAGAGTATCTACTTTAGAGTCTGCTGTAAAACCACACGAGGCTGAGGTTGTATGGTACGGAAACGAGTCTAGCCCTGCCTATCAGTTAGAGTATAATGGTATCTATACTGTTATCGTATCCAGGGATAAGAATACTACTCAAATGGGTAGCTGTACAATGGTCCATAGGGTACGTCCAGGCTATGAGATGGCTGTAGTCACTGGACCTAACACTGTAATTCAGGTATCTGTAGCTGGGGATCGAATCGTAATGCCCAGGGGCGTTGTAAGAGAAATTATCAAACATTAAGGAGCATATTAATGCCAGTCGAAAGAGCCCAATTTATTAACCAGCTTAACGAGCTGAATCCACAACCTTTCAACATGATCAAAGAGGGTGATGATCATATCCGTTTAACGAAAGGTTGTACAAAAAACACATTTCCACGTTTTGACCGTAAGATAGACTTTTCTGCCGAACAACTTAATAAGTTGTACTCTTGGATTATGGCTATTGAGGATGCTACCGATGAGGAAGTTAAGGAGTCCCTTAATCGCTTCACAGTACTTGAGGACATGGAAATTCGAAGAGACCTGTTCTTCACTGAAGGTGGAGAGGATGGTACATCAGAAAGTACTCCTGAAAGTCCTAAGATTAGTGGTCTTAGTGACATATCCTTTACAACCGATGAAGAAAATGATCCAGACCTCATATCTAAAGAGAAATCATCTCGTGCTCTGAATCTAAGGACTGCTGATAAAAGATATCTTTTTAAGACCTCTGAAGACGGTATTTTGGGTGGTGTAAGTAAACTTGTATTTAAAGATGGTGAGGAGTATAAAGATGTAGCGGTAGCTACGGAAGGGGTACTTACTGTTAAGGGAAAAGTAATAGCAGACTCTTTAGCAGGTCCAGACGATATCTCTCTAAAATTAGATTTTGCAGAAGGCAAGGGTACATTTAAAGATATTGAGATTGGACAAGATCTACGTGTTACAGGGAATATCTTCCGAGGTTCAGATATCAACCTGAAATGGGATGTGCAAAGCCTTGCTTCCGAAGTGACAATAGATAAACTGGTACCTGTACAGTATCGGAAAGCTGGAAGGAAAGAGTTCGGTGTTATTGCTCAGGAGATCCAGGAACTCCCCCATTACGAACATTTAGTCACTTCAGGTTTTAACGGTGTCTTGGGTGTTGACTATATTCAGTTTATACCTGTATTGATTAAAGAGGTTCAGGACCTTAAGGCAGAGAATCTTGACCTTAAGGAACAACTGAGGAATATAGATAGTGGAACTGCTGATAGTTTTGAAGATGTTTCAAAAGATATCCAAGCACTACAGGATCGTATTGACAAGCTAGACCCTCCAGAAACTAAGGGGGTTGTTGATGGCAACTAAAATATTTTATAAGGAGATTCCAGATGAGGACGATCCTAGTGAAAACGTTCCTGTTGCTATTGATACATTATTCCTGCCTAAATATAATCTAGCAGACAAGGTTATAAAGGAAAGGGAGACAGATATACTGGATGTGGAAATAGATCTAAATAATCTATTTGAAGAGGCGGAAGATAACCTCTTACCTTCTGCTCATATGATGACAGGTGAACGTACAAATATTCATGTAGAAAATGATCTTCTAAACCAACATGAACCTAAGTACCCTCACATAGTCAGCGTGAATAAAAGCAGTAAAAAGCGTATCTATTCCTCTGGGTATTATGGGGATATTATGGGAGGTAATCAGTCTTTTAATGTACCTAAGGAATATCAAGATAGATGGATGTTTTACGTTATAAGTATTCATCAATTTGGTAGTCGTAAAAATGATGGGCAATTTGAATTAACCGTTTGTGGAGATTTTATATCCCCTGGTAATCAGGTTGTCCATACCAAGACCCCACGCACTTATACTACTAGAGACAGAGCACAGCAACGATGGCATGTTTATTTCTTTGAATGTGAAATGGGGGAGACTATAGATAACACTACAGACCTAAGTCATATTTTTGCATCTAAGGAAGTCGATTATTCCTATTCAGGACCTAATTGGTGGGTCCCTTATCTCTGTATGAATAACGCCACCAATCGATCCGCTAGTTCTTTTAGTAGTGCAACGGTTAGTAATTTGGCTAAACCTTCTTTTATTATGAGTGCTATGGGTTGCGAACACGATGATGAATGGCACACTGTCCAACCCATTGCCAGTCTAGACGGGAAACGTAAAAATGCTGGTGTCTCCACTATTTCCTTCTCTAGGGAGAATGGTAGAAGATGGACCTATGTGGTTGGATTGGAATGGTACACAAGAATATGGTGGTAACATGGCATTACAAACTATAAAAATGAGAAAGTTAGGTTCAAAGGGGGTCATCTCTGATGCTGCGCCTTTTGAAACAAATATTGATTCCTGGTCAGATTCTTTGAATATTCGATTCAGTAATGGAAGAGCGCAAAAGAGTAGAGGACACTCTCCAGTATTTTATAACCAAAGAGATGATGCTTTGGAACTTGAAGGGGTTCCTCAAATACCTATGCATTTGATAAGACCACCTATGTCGGAGGACTGGTTTTATTGTACGAAGAATGCCATCTGGCACACTAATGGTCGAGACCATACTCTATTCACTCCAGACTTTCTTGGTGAGAAGGCTATAGACATTCCCTATGATGATCCATGGAATAGTACTTCTATCTCTGCATCTATAATTGTAAGTTCTCAGTCTCTACCTGGCCCTCTAGGGTTAGGTGATGGTGATAATGCTTTCAAGGAACTTCCTAATTGGGGTCCTTGGAGGCCAGGTTTAATGCGAACCTACAAAAACTTTGTATTCTCATTGGGCGAAGGAGAGGAGTACCCTCAACGTGTTCGTTGGAGTAATGTTACTCCTCCTATGGCATTACCTCCTGATTGGGGTTGGACTATCACGAAAGATAGTTCTACCGGACTACCTGTTCAAGGGGACTTCATAGACGGTAGTGCAGGTGGTTATAACGACCTGTCTTTTGCCAGGGGAAAGATTGTAGAGGGTCTTGCGTTGAGAGACTCTTTTATCATCTATACAAATAGTGAAGTACTCTCATGTGATTACGTAGGTAGTAATGATATCTTCAGATTCAGATCTCTGTTTGATGACTGTGGTGCTCTTAATCCAGGTTGTGTGGCTGCATTTGACAATAAACATTTTGTTGTTGGTTCTGATGATATCTATATGCATAACGGAAGTACTAAGGAATCTGTCATTAATAATAAAGTTCGAGAGAAATTATTATCTGAACTAACAGAACATGCCTTCGCATCCATTAAAGTAATACCTTATCTTAATGAGAATGAGATATGGGTAGTGTATGCTGGTAATGATGCCGAAGGTTTTCCCGATGCCGCTACTAAGGAAGCCACTAAGGCCGCTATCTATAATTACATAGATGGTACTTGGTCTTTCTTGGAGATTCCAGGTACACTAGATATTAAAATGGGTTATGTTCCTTTCTATGATGAGAAAGGTAATGATGTAAAGTTCTGGAATAACATACCCTCTGATTATGATTGGGAGTCTGCTTCTGAGTTATGGAACCTAGCTAGTGGTGCCCAGAACTTGGAAGAACATTCATTGCTTTGTGCAAGTTCGGATGGTAACTTTTATGTATTGGACAGTGGTGACTATTTTACTAAACTTAGTGGAGCAAGAGATGCTTCTACAAAACGATTCCCGTTAGCAAAGGAAAATATCCTGAGCATTCTAAGTAAGGATTATATTGATCTGGACGAAATTACAGACACTACTTTGTATAAAACTGTACTCGATATTTGGCCCCAAGTCCTTGGTGAAGGAGAACTATCTATTCAAATAGGTGGGGCGGAAGTTCCTGGTGGAAATATTACTTGGGGTGAGAGTATACCTTACTCTTGTTCTCTGGACAGGAAAGTAGACTTCAGAGAGAATCATCGTTATCTCTGTCTTCGTATACAAGGTCGTGGTGTAGGTACGTGGATGCTCTCTGGTTTCGATGCAACTATCAGGATCGGAGGTAGACGATGAGGCCAAGAGTTTATAAGTATAACACAAAGGTGGAAAATAATCCAGAGACGGCTAGTGAAATGATGACAAAACCCTACCGCTATGGTAGGGTAGCTCCTAGAGAAGAAACTGGTAGGCCTGCAGAGGACATACCAGCTAAGGGTGGTGATAAGAACGAAGTACTTCCAGAAGTAACTCCTTTTGTATCGGATGTGGTTAGTGATGCCTCTATTTCTGAATTACGTGTCAGTCTAGAAAATCAACTTAGACAGATATCGGATGTTACTCGTTCTTTTGTAATCTCTTTGAAATCCTTAGATGAAAGACTTAAGAAACTAGAAAAACCTTAATAATGGAGATGTAATGATATTCATAACACCACTTACAGAAGACAACAGGAAGCTCATAGAACGTGTATACAGGGTTTATCCAGATGACCGTGAGCTATCCTACTGGGAAGAGAGAATGCGTCTTGGAGGTGCCTTTACGTTTGAACAGAGGGATGCTATAGGTGAGCTTGTATATGCTGGGATAGTAGAGGTATGTGAAGGTGGCCTTAATGCTATTGTAGGTGGTGGTATTGATGGTAGAATAAATGTAGTGGAGATGTATTACTTCTTGGTAAGCGCTGCTAAGAGGTTTGATAAGCCCTACATTAGGTTGACTGGGAGGCCTGGCTGGTATCGAAAGTATCTTAAGAGGTTAGGCTTTAAAATAGTAAAACAATTTACGTCAAAACAAGGTAGACTTGTTTACGTATGTGAGAAAGGAGTACGCTAACATGGGTGGCGGTAGCGACGAACAAGAAAGTACAACGGAAACTAGTCCATGGGCCCCCACTGTAGGGCATGGAGAAAATATACTCGGTATGGCCGAGGACTTGTTTAATCAACAAGGTGGTATTAATGGTAACTGGATAGATTTTAATGCTCCGGGTATGAATGCTAATCTCTCCGGTGCTTATGATGCTCTTGGAAATAATGCACAATTAGGACAGACTAGTGATCAACTTGGTAACTTAGCTGGTCAATTGGCTGGGGCACTTCCTGGAGCATTGGATGCTTATAAAAAAGCTCAAGAGGGTTACACTACGTATGACATGCAGCATATGCGTGACACACTAATGGCGGATAAACAAGGTTATCTGGATGACCAGAATAGTGCTATTATGGCGAATCTTGAAAAAAGTCAAGCACAGGCGGTTGGACAGGTATATGGTCAGGCGGCTGGCGGTGGTAATGTAGGTAGCTCACGTACACAATTAGCTAGCGGACAGGCAACTGGTAATCTGTCGGCAGGTGCTCAAGCTCAGATGTCTAATTTAGCATCTCAGTCTTTTGATACTGCTACAAATAATGCTATGAGTACGTTGCAGAATAAACAGAATGCTCAATTACAAGCAGCCCAACAGGGATTTGCCGCAGCTAATAGTGCTTCTGGTATATATAATCAACAGGCTCAATTACAACAGCAGATGATGAATAATCAACTACAGGCAGGTCTGGGCCAATATAACTTTGATATGCAGAATGCACAGATTGCTTATCAGAATCTCATGGGACAGCAGAATGCTGGTTGGCAGAACCTCGGTATGTACAATAGTGTTGTTGGTGGTTGGGCTGGTGCTGGTGGTACTAGTACAAGTACTGCTTCGGGTGGTTCCAGTACTGGTAGTATGATGAGTGGTGCTGGTAGTATGATGGGCGGTATTGCTAGTATCGGTAGTATGTTCATGTCTGACATCCGTCTTAAGAAGAATGTAGAATTCTTAGGGGTAGACGAAAACAACGGACTGAATACTTATTACTGGGATTGGAATGAAAAGGCAGATAACCTTCCAGAGCACATGCTCGGACATAACAA
>NTHP01001208.1:15798-32216 GCA_003416845.1 Oplegnathus fasciatus | reverse complement strand
TTTTTACCAGATAACTTATTTTTAAATACAAAACAAAGAGATATGCACAAGATACAGCACTTTATTGAATCGTCTGTAAATATGTAAAGTATGTAAATAGTGTTTTCTCTCTCTCTGTCTCTCTCTCTGTCTCTCTCTGCTGTGGTCCAGCTCGTCTCCAAAGCTCCTCCACTCAGAGTCGCTCGGTCTAATTCTTTCTTTTGAGCTGTTTTTCTTCATCGGTCTTCTTCTGTTTACTCGTCTTTGTCCTGTCAGCTGTTGCTGACAAAGGAGGGATGGACAGTATTCTCAGTGTTTGGTTGTTCGATGGTTGTTTGTCCATCATTGCGTCCACTCCGAGTTTGCGCATGTGAGGGGAGCCGCTGCAGCGTGAGCAGGAGCAGTGATCGACTCTCCGTCAGATACTCCTCCTGCTCTGATTGGTCATTTTTAACTGGGGGCAAAGGGGGCAAATGGCCTTAGGGGCAGCAGGTGATGTGTCAGATTGAAGGAAAAGAGACAGCACACTGGTTTGTAATGAAGAATTTAAAATTCACTCGTGCTGATTAACGGGGCTCAGCAGGAGGACATGCCGCTCCACCAGAAACATCTCTGAATGCACAGCAGGACACAGATTCTACACATTATTTCAGAACATCTTAGTTCTGATAGTAAGTTAGTTAAATCACCTTAATATCAGCATGTGTGTATGTTAAATAAAAATGTTTGACATCTGTACATTCTTGTCACATGATGCCGTGTTGTGAATTGAATTAAAAGTAAATCTAAAAGTTGTCATGCACACTGTTCAGCTCCTCTGACAGAGATCATTAAATACAGGTTGAACACAACAATGGATGGATGATGCAACTGTGACACACCTCATGTTTAAATGACGTCGCTTTAACATGACGGCTCTTAATCACTGATGTCTTATTTTGTTAAATGCCTGTTGCCTCGACTCCTTGACACCTCTCTCCTCGACTCCTCTCTCCTCGTGTCTCTTCCTCACCTCCTCCGCTCGCATCTCAGGTGGGAGAGACTAAGACGTGAAGAGAGGAGGCGAGGAAAGGAATCAAGGATGTACAAACTGAGAAATGAGAAGAGGCTTAAATCTCAACTCTGAACTCTGACTCTGACTCTGACTCTGAACCTGAACTCTGACTCTGAACTCTGAACTCTGAACCTGAACTCTAAACCTGAACTCTGGACCTGAACTCTGACCTCTGAACTCTGAACTCTAAACTCTGAACTCTGAACTCTAAACCTGAATTCTGGACCTGAACCTGAACTCTGAACTCTAAACCTGAATTCTGACTCTGAACTCTGGACTTGAACTCTGACCCTGAACTCTGAACCTGAATTCTGACTCTGAACTCTGAATCTGAACTTTGAACCTGAACTCTGCACTCTAAACCTCAACTCTGAATTCTGAACCTGAACTCTGTCTGAACCTGAACTCTGTCTGAACCTGAACTCTAAACCTGAACTCTGACTCTGAACTCTGAAGCTGAAATCTAAACTTGAATTCTGAACCTGAACTCTGTCTGAAACTGAACTCTAAACCTGAACTCTGAACCTGAACTCTGACTCTGAGCTCGAAACCTCAATTCTGAACCTCAACTCTGAACTCTGACTCTGAACTCTGAACTTGATCTCTAAACCTCAACTCTGAACTCTGAACCTGAACTCTAAACCTCAACTCTGGAACTGAACTCTGAACCTGAACTCTGAACTCTAAACCTCAGCTCTGAACTCCGACTCTGAACTCTGAACTGGAACTCTAAACTTCAACTCTGAACTCCGACTCTGAACTCTGAAGCTGAACTCTAAACCTGAATTCTGAACCTGAACTCTAAACCTCAACTCTGAACTCTAAACCTCAACTCTGGACCTGAACTCTGAACCTCAACTCTGAACCTGAACTCTGGACCTGAACTCTAAACCTCAACTCTGAACTCTAAACCTGAACTCTGGACCTGAACTCTGAACCTCAACTCTGAACCTGAACTCTAAACCTGAACTCTGGACCTGAACTCTGAACCTCAACTCTGAACTCTGAACCTCAACTCTGAACATGAACTCTAAACCTGAACCTGAACTCTAATCTCTGAACCTGAACTTTGAACCTGAATTCTGACTCTGAACTCTAATCTCTGAACCTGAACTTTGAACCTGAACTCTGACTCTGAACTCTAAACCTCAATTCTGAACCTCAACTCTGAACTCTGACGCTGAACTCTGGACCTGAACTCTGGACTCTGAACCTCAACTCTGAACTCTGACTCTGAACTCTGGACCTGAACTCTGGACTCTGAACCTCAACTCTGAACTCTGAACCTGAACTCTAAACCTCAACTCTGAACTCTGAACCTGAACTCTAAACCTCAACTCTGGACCTGAACTCTGGAACTCCGACTCTGAACTCTGAACTGGAACTCTAAACTTCAACTCTGAACTCCGACTCTGAACTCTGAAGCCGAACTCTAAACCTGAACTTTGAACCTGAACTCTGAACCTGAACTCTAAACTCTAAACCTGAATTCTGAACCTGAACTCTGGACCTGAACTCTAAACCTGAACTCTGAACCTGAACTCTGAACCTGAACTCTAAACCTCAACTCTGGACCTGAACTCTGAACTCTAAATCTCAACTCTGAACCTGAACTCTGAACTTGAACTTTGAACCTGAACTCTAAACCTCAACTCTGAACTCTAAACCTCAACTCTGGACCTGAACTCTGAACCTGAACTCTAAACCTCAACTCTGAACTTTGAACCTGAATTCTGAACCTGAACTCTGAACCTTGAACTCTGAACCTGAACTCTAAACCTGAACTCTGAACCTAAACTCCAACACGTGGACGAAGTTTCTTGTAAGATTCAAAATATTTCTGCTTTTTGCGTCAGGAGCTACATGCTAACATTAATATGCAAACATTTCAAGCTAACAGTTTTAAGACCTTATCAGGATCAGCTCAGTCACCATCAGAGTCCAGGTCTGGTTCTTCATACGTGGATAACCGAGTTATCAGATTAGAACACTGATGATTTGACATCAGTCTGGATCTTTTGGTTCTTCAAAGCTGGTTTAAAATGAATCTGGAACTGTTGTCATAGCAACAAGTCCTTCAACCCAAACCTGCAGAACTGCAGCTTATTGAGAATCAGCTGGATCAGGACCAAGAGGTTTCAGGGTGACCCCCAAACAGGACGTCACCCTCAAATACAAATGTCTTGCTTACATTTATAATGCGTTAATATAATCCTGACTTTAGAGAAATTATTATGGTCTGTTGGTGTAATGATCACAACTTAAAGAGTCACACATACACATGACACACAACTAAATAAAAGTTACACTAAAAACGAACCAAATGTAGTCTGAGAAACTGTCTGACCCGAAGATCAGTGGAGCCACAACATTTCATTTGAAACTTTATTAACGATTTACAGCAGAACTCACTTAAAAATGCTTTTTAACAGATTTTCGTCTTCGGCTGATGAGTCTGCACATCCACCAGGAAACCACCAATCATCACAGTCTGACCACGTTCACTGGTGACATCTACAGGTATATATAAAGAATATGCTGTGTGTGTGTGTGTGTATATATATATATAAATATACAATATCTAACGTGATGATGTGGAAACACTGTGGAGAACAATATGAAACAAAGGGACACCAGTAAAAATGCAGGAACATAAAATAAGACTTATGTCCATGTGTCTGTTGCCCCAGTGCATGCTGGGAGGGGTCCCACCACACCTACCTCATGTAACTGCAGTCACATGATCAGCACACAGCCAATCATTTGATTGCTGATCATGGTTTCAACTCTACTCAGTTTGCCTTTATTTCAAAATAAGAGCGCAGTATTATTCAGGATTAAGAGATCAAAGTGTTTTCATACAACCAGATTATCTGGATGAGAATAAACTGGATTATTTTAGCCTGGATTAGTTAAACCACATTTGAACAGGGACCAGCAGACTACAACACCGCCACGAGAACAGCACATTTACAAAATAAATGCTCAGTCAAGCAGAGAAATAACTATTTAAAAGTAAATATACTTGGCCTAATTTTAGCAGTCTTGAAGTACTACAACTATTCTTCAACTAAGTTTAACTTTAGTTTTTTTTTTTTCTTGAACTTTATTCTCTATTTTCTTTCCTTAACAGTGATCCAAAAACCCAGTCACACTATGGAGGCCCTGAATGGACATGAGAAAAAACTTTATTTAAGATCGTGTCCCTTCAGGGCCTCCGTACAGCATCAATACAAACTTTAATCCAGAAACACAAATAAAAAGCAGCCAGTTTGCACCTAAAATGTTGAATTTTATTGATCACCATCTGTTTAACATTTCACCAAAAAGTTTTTGCCTTTTAGTCGTTTTCCTCCAGTTTCAACATAAAAACAGTGAAAATCAAGTTACAGCCATTAATAAACACTGTGGAAACTTTTTTGGCAAAAATCATTTGTGTTTTAAATTATGTGCTTCAAAGTTAAAAGGTTTTAAGGTTTTACAGCAATAACTTACATTTTACAGTGTTATTTGTTGCCAAGGCGATACAGAGTGGGAAGTTTTCAGCCAACAGACGATTTCTCAACTAAAATCCTCAAAATTCACCAGGAAATTCAAGAACAGACTCAAACCTTTCCTCACATACGAGCTTTTCAAAATGTTTCAGATTTAAATTCTTACAGTTCAGTCAGCAGCAAACTTCCCTCTCTGGAATAAACACAGTTTGTATGAGTGAAGAGTGAAGTTCTGACAGAAAACAGCTGAAAATGTTCCAGTCTGTAGATTGTAATTCAGATCAGTTCATTAAACTACTTTGAGTCCTGAATGCAGTTTCACCAGATTCAGTTAGAAAAATGTAAAAAAAAAGCAAAAAACATAATTCCAGAAGAAAAGGACGAGTCCAAACTAATTTTAGATTATTTTGTACTCTGAGAAAATTCTCAGATTTTTGAAAGGAATTTGGCAAAAAATAAAAAATCTGATTTCAGGGTCATTTTTACATTTGACATGTTTCACTCGTCAGAATCTTCAGTTTCAGACACCAAACTGTCTCCACATGTGGAGAAAATAAATTAATTTCTACCCAACGACAGGAGAAAGATCTCTTTTTCAGAACCAAACTCCATTCAAAAAAACATGAAAACTTCCAAAAGAGCAGAATCAGTTCAGACGCTACAGCTAGCAGAAACATCGTTATCATCATCATCGCTATGTCACCATGGTAACTGTCATCATTAAGATAGGGGGCGGGACCATGCAGGGACACAGGCAGAGAGGGGCGGAGCTAAGCGCTACACATCATTTTAGTGGTATAAAAACATAAAAAGTTCATTTTTAAAGTTTTCTCTCATCAAATACTTGACTGACAGGTGAGAGGAGCCAATGAGGGGAGAGGAGGGAGGTGAGGGGGCGGGGCTATCGTTTAAATACAGACTCACTTCCTGTACAGTTCAGTTCACAAACAAACACTTTCTAACGTTTCTCCCTCCATATTTACACTTTCTCCATTTTGTCAACTGTCCCAACCGTGGTGGCCATTTAATGTCCAACTATTTCCAGATTCTTCTTCCTGTTTCTTTTCACACTGACGTCACAATGTACGAGCCGCGTTCACCACTGCTGCTGCCGCTGCTGCCGCCCTCTCCGCCCTTCGGCTCCCGTTTTTTTGTGACGGGGGTGGGGATGAGTGAAGGCCGTGTGGGGGTTGTTGATGATGATGATGATGATGTTGTTGTGGTGGTTGGTGCGGTGGTGGTAGTGACATCAGTGTTGCTTTTCCTCGGGCTTGGGGTGTAGTTGAAGGGGCTGACTCGAGCCGCCACGGCGCCGCTCCGCTGCTGACTGCGCTGCTGTTGCTGCTGTTGTTGTTGTTGTTGTTGTTGGCGTTCAGGCGGCTTGTCGTCGAGGCTCTCGCAGCTCCGGCGCAAGTTGAGGTTGGATGAGGAGGAAGAGGAGGAAGAAGGGATCTTTGAGGGGGCGGGGCTGTCAATGATGGGCGGGGCATTGGTGGTGGTGGGAGAGCGGGCTGAACAGGAAGAGGAGGAGCGTGGGTTGTTGACGGGACAGTCCTCCAGACGAACCCACACGTCTTCTGATTTGTCAGTGAAGCTCCGTCCGGCTGATGAATCACCGCCGCCATTCTTCGCCTTCCTCCACGTTCCCTTCGACCTCACGGCGCTCTCCTCCTCACTCCGCCCCTTCTCGCTGGACTCCGATGAAGCCGACAACACGGATGACGAGCTTCCTGTCCTCTTCCACGTCCCTACGCGTGGTAACGATGTTGAGTGTTTACCGCCATTCCCTTCTCCTCCCCCTCCACCATTTTCCCGTTTCCAGGTGCCTGTGCGGCTGAATCGTGATGATGTCACTTCCTGTGGGCGTGACGGACTCTCAGACTGGGAGCGGCTAATGTCGTGTCTCCTGCTTGTTGATGGTAGTGGTGTATCAGGGCTGGACGGTGACTGTAACGCCGCTGCAGCCGCCGCCGCAGACGCCGCCGCAGACTCCTCTAGCTTCCTCTTCAGTGTCGGGCTCGGTGCTTCTTTGATGAAGGTCGACTGACGGACAAGAGCTGGCTTCTCTGGCTCCGCCTTCTGCTTCTTGGCCGCTGTGGAGCCACTGACCCTTGATGCAGACTCGCTCCTAGGGATGGCGCCACCGCTCCTTGACGTCCCACTCTGTTTGGCCGGTCTGGAGGCCGATGATGATGATGATGCACTTCCTGGCGACGCTGTGCGTGGCAGCTGTGACAGCTTCCCTCCTTTCTGATTGGCTGCGGTGGAAGAGCGAGACGGCGTGGAGTCCCGAGAGGACCCACCTCTGTCGGCACCGTCGCTGCTTCCTGGAGCTTTGGCCACAGCTGCTGCTCTTGGTTTGCTCCGCCCCCTGGCTGCTGGCTCTGCCCTCGGCTTACCTGTAATCAGACTCCGATACACCTTCTTCCCACCTCTCAGCGCCTTCGCCGCCTCCTCCTCCTCCCCTTCCTCCTCCTTCTTCTTCTTGGCCTCCAGTGTGGTGCGTTCTCCGGCCTTCAGGATCCTCGCCCCTCGCTTCACTGCCGCCTCCTCTTTCTCCTCTTCTTCCTCTGTGTTGTTATTGGCTGCCGGCAGGCGGAATGGTGAGCCCACAGACTTCAGGGACAGGACAGAGTCAGAGTCTGATGACGGCTGGCGGGATAGTGACGAGGCGGCAGCGGCAGCAGCGTTCAAGCTGCTGACGATAGAATTCGCACCTTCCTGGATCGCCTTCCAATCAAAGGACTCAGAGTCAGGGGAGGCAGGACTTCTCGGCACCTCTGAGGGTTCCTCCTCGGCCAGAATGCCGTCGTTGGCTTTGGGAACAGGAAGTGGTGTGGCGACAGTGGCAGGAGCGGTGACGGCAGCGACTTTCTTCTTCTTCTTGGGCATGGCAGAGCTGATACACTCCTGCAGCAGGTCGTCCTCCGAGTCAATGCTCAGTGAGCTGAGCGACGAGTTCCTGGAGAAGCAGACAGGTGTGTCCTCCACGTGGAACGCTTTGGGGGCGTAGCCACTGGCAGCTGGTGGGCGGGGTTTCGACTCTGCCTGTGCAGGAGGGGTAGGGGACTTTGTTCCTGCTTTGCCTCCATCTTGCTGCTCGGGTGGTGGCGGTGGAGCAAACTCCTTGTTGTTGTTCTCCTGGTCGATGTCGCTCAGCGAGCTCAAGGAGGAGTTCCTGGAGAAGCAGACTGGCGTGTCCTCGATGGAGAACTTCTGCTTCTCGTCCGTCGCTGTAGGGTTGGTCGCAGGTTTCGTTCGAGGGAAAACAGCTGCCGTCTGCTGCTTCCTCTTCCTGCCTTCTTCTTCTTTTGTTTTCTTCTCCTCTTCTTCCTTCCTTCCTTCCTCTCCACCGTCGTCTTCGTCAAAGTCGAGCGAGCTCAGTGAGTCATTCCGTGAGAAGCAGCATGGCGTGCCCTCAATGGGCGTGTAGTGACGCGGCGAGTCGAAGGCAAACCCTGGTTTTGTTTTGGCAGCTGTTGCCATGGCAACACTATATGGCGCCCGCTGGGGCATCGGCTTCACCGGTGATGTCGGCTTCTTCTTCTGCTGCTGTGGGCCGAGGGAAGGCGGGGCTGGAGGAGGAAGAGGTGGGGGAAGGGGCGGGGCTTGGAGGTGCTCGTTGTTCGCTGCTGCTCTGATTGGTTTTCTAGGTTTGGCTTTGGGCATGGCGGCGCTGATGCATTCGGCGAGGATGTCGTCACCATTCTCGCCCTCAGGAAGTCCAGCCCGCCTCCTCTGGGCTGAGGTGGGCGGGGCTACAGGTATGATGGCTGCTGCTGCCTCCTCATTAGGTGGGGAGTCGATGGTGAGGTCACTGAGGGAGGTGGCAGTGGAGAAGTTGAGTGGCGTTCCCTCCACACAGTAAACTCTTGGCACCTCTTCCGGTGGCGGTGGCACATCCTTCCTTGGCTGTGATTGGGCGCGGCTTTGGGGTGGGAGAAGCTTGTAAACAGGAAGCTGGCTGGGTTTCCGTGGCGTTGCTTGTTGCTGTTTCTTTGGTTTCCGTGACGACTTGGGCATGGCCATGTTGATGCACGCTTCCAGGATCTCGATGTCGTCATCGTCGTCCGATTCATCAAGGATTGGTTTTGTTGCCTCCTCCTTCCTTTCCTCGTTCTCTCCATCCTCCTCCTCTTCCTTATTCTTCTTCATTTCTGCTGCGATGTACGGCTCGTCCAGGCTGAGTGCGCTCAGACTGGAAGCTCGGGAGAAGCCATGCGGCGTGCTCTCTGTGGCGAAATGCAGCAGGACATCAGCACTGCTCTCCTCCTCGTCCTTCTTCTTGGCTTTTTCCTCCTCCTTTGTTTTCTGCTTTGGCGGTGGCAGTGGTGGTGTCTTGGCGCGGCTCGGCGGCATGGTCTGTCCTGGGCTGTCAGGCAGGTCACTGGGGCTGACTACGCCGCTCGGCATGCCACTGCACGGCTCGCTGGAGCGCACAGAGCTGGCAATGGACGAGGTGGAGAAGCTGTCAAGGGAGCTGACCGACGTGCAGCGGCTGAACATCAGCGGCGTCTCCTGAGCATACGGCTGCTCAGGAGGACTCTTAGGAGTCCTGGCACCCGACGATGATGTCACATGGTGGTGGTGATGGTGGTGATGGGCGTGATGGTGGTGGTGACCTCGTCTTCCCCGTGTAGAGGGAGCGGCGGCAGCAGCAGCGGTCTGGCTCTCCGCCTCCTTCTGCTGCCTCTGCTGCTGCTCGTGTGTGTCTTTCTCGCTGACAGGAAGTGTCGGGTAGTCGTTACTGCCGCCGCCACAGCCACTGACGACGCTCCCGCCTCTCCTCTTCCTCTCAATGACATCGCCATCATCCTCATCCTCCTCTGATGACAGCGAGGAGAGTGAGCTGCCTCTGGAGAAGCAGATGGGCGTGTCCTCCACGCAGTAGGTCTGCGTCGTCTCCTGGTTGCTTTTTGGCACCACCCGATTGGCTGGGGGCGGAGGGGGGCGGAGCTTGTTGGCAGATGATGACGGGGGAGGGGGGACGGAGGGGACAGCGGTCTCCTCTGGCTTGAACAGCGGTTTGCAGGCGGTGTCAGCGCCGTACTTCAAGCTGTAGTCAATTGGCTGCTCGCCTGTCGAGTCACTACTGTAGTTTGATGTTGCCGTGGCGACAACGTAGTGTGGCGGCTGGACAGACGCCATGCGGCTGCTGGTTGTTGCTGAGTCGCTGCCATCATTCCTTCTCCTCAGCCTGGCGTCCTGTTCGTCATCATCGTCACTCTCGATGCCCCCGCGGTGACTTGGACTCTGTCTCCCAGAATTCAACTGTTCGTCAGAGTACTTCAAGCTGTAGTTGATGGGCGTGTCCAGCTCCGCGCCATCATCGTCCGCCATGTGGTTAGCGCTGCGGATCTTGTGTGCCAAGTCAGCCGGGTACTTCCTGTATACGCAGCACTTGTTGGCTCCACTCTCGTCTGATGAGTAGAACGGCTCTGTTGATGGTTTGGTCTTGCCGCGGTTGCCGTAGCCGTCTGCACTCGTCACGCTGTTGAGGCTGTCACTGGACGCTCGAACACTGGGCGGGAAAACCGGCCGAGCATATGCTGGTTCCTCACTCGTCCTCTTTGATCCATCTCCGTTCTTCGGGCTCGACAGCACCGGTGTATTGGCATACGAGCGTGTTGTGCTCCCTCCACCTCCAGCGCCGTTACAGCCCCGCCCCTTCCTGTGTGCTGCCTTGGGGCTTAGGTTGTCGATGTTGTCGAAAGTCTCTGATAGCTGCTGGGCGTCCAGCTCCTCAAATAACGCCTTCTGTTTCCGGGCATGCAGTGAAGGGGCGCCGGCGCCTGGCGACACCACGCTGGCATCCTTGTAGCGTGCTGGCCGGTTGGCCATCAGGTTGCGCAGGGCAGCAGCGCTGCCCATGGCAATCATCTTGTGTCGGGAGTGGATGAGGTTGCGCAGCATGCCAACGGCGCCCAGCTCCCATAATGCCTCCTGGTCTTTGGCGTCTCTGGCTGAAAGATTCCAGAGCGTCCCACAGGCATTGGACACGATGGTCAAACTGTGAGACTTCAGGTGCTGCAGCAGAGTCGGCAGGCACCCGTGCTCACGCAGTATCTGCCTGTAAGACAACACATAGGGAGAAGAGATGAGTAATCATGAGTTTTCAGTATTTGATCCACACAGTGGATATTGTGGCTTATTATAGGTTGTTTACTTATTTAGTTGTTTACCTGTGCGCCTCATTGGTGGCGATGAGGCTGGAGACATTGCGCAGGATGCCGCCGCCACTCTCGATGATGGCGAGCGTGTTGGTGTGGCTGCGGTGCGTCAATGTTCCCACCAGAAACGCCAGAGCGCCGTCCACTGCACAGATATCGGCCTTGTTCTCTGTACAGTGAGCTGACAGATTCCAGAGCGCGCTCAGTACGGACTTCAGAGTCGACTCCTGAAGGAGAACACGAAAAAAACAAGCTGAAAAACTACAAAAGAAATTATTTCAGAGCATGCTCAGTACAGATCTCAGTGTCCAAGAAGAAAAAAAATGACTCATTAGAAAACAAAAAGAAATAAAGACAAGCCGAATGATAGAAAAACTGTTTTTATTTACCTTCTGGACCTCAAGAGCACAGCCCATCAGTGCTCGCACGCTGCCAACCTCACGCAGCGTCTTCTTACTGTTGACATCAGCACGCCACGACAAGTTCCTCAACACACTCGCTATCACCTAAAAAACAAACAGACAAAATATTCAGATGATAACACAAAATTCAAAGGGGAAAAATATGAAACAAACAAAGGATAAACAAATATTCCAAAACTGGTTTGTAGAAAGAGATAGAGTTTATCTCCTGATGCCAACAAATACATTTAACAAAAAAAGAAATGAAAATTATTCAAAAACTCCATCATGGAAGTGGCTGCTCAGATTTGTGGTCAGAAGGTCACTGGTGCGTGTTGTGGCAGCAATCAAAGAATCTGCTGGTGAACTTCAGCTGTGTTGGAGACTAGTACTGAATAAGAGTCCTTTCAGTGCTGGTTGGCCCATGTGAGTCCTGAAGCAGCAGGCAAGTATCAGGAGGAAAGAAGGACTGAAGCTTCTGTGGTCACGGAGGCAAAAACTCAAGAGGTGGGAGGAGTTCGGGCCATGTAGAAGGACTTACAGTCTACCTCAAAGAGGATCGGACCTCTCCAGTCCCCTCTCCGTTAGCTCCCCTAAATTTATGCAAATTTATGCTCTTTTTTTTTTTAACAAATATTACTTTTTGAGAATAATATTGGACAACGATGGTGTGTGACTATGGGCCGCTCATCAGAATAGGGAAATGGTCGACTCTCTTCATGCCGACTCTGCTGCCTGGTCGAAGTTTTCAAATGTAAACATCGAGGAAAAGGTGGAGGGGAAAAACACCAGCTACGACCCCAACCACACAGACAAGCAAGACCATCTCTGCTTCCATCTATGCATCCGCCTCAACATGGGAGGAGGCACCGAGGTGGACGAGAAGGGATTAAACACCGGTTGCAATCCCGGCCGCATGGTCTCTGCCAAGCATCCTGCTAGCCAGTGTGCAGGTGTTGGATGGTGAGCTGGACGGCCTCCGTGCCCACGTCGGTTTCCAGCGGGATGTCAGGAACTGTGGTGTCCTTTGTTTCGCCGAGGCTTGGCTTGGAACCAGGGGTGCCGGACAGCGCCATTCAACCAGGCTACGATGTTGTGTTCTTGGCCACGGAAATCAACCTGCCGGGCGTGGTGGACTAGGTGATGATGCAGTCCTGCTTTGGCTTCCTCTTCATGCTGGTGCTGGAGAAGTGAAAGAAGGGTGGTGGCCACCGGCGGTTCTTCACCGTCGTGCAGCTCATTGGGCACACTGGCACCAGGTGTGGATGAGATTCAGATTGGTGGTCTCGTGGAGGTCGGGGATCGCACCTGTGGACTGTTAAACTGGGGTGGTGGTTCACATTTTTAAAAAAGAGGATTGGAGGATGGGCTTCAACTATCACACTGATCAGCCTCCCTGGGAAAGCTTCTGTAAGGCTGCTGAAAGGACACTGTCTGATTGTTGAACCTCAGATTCAGGAGGACTGATGTGAATTCTGTCCAAGTCCTGGATCAGTGGACCAGCGGTTTACTCTTGCAGGGATCCTGGAGGGGTCATGGGAGTTTGTCATTCCAGACTACATGTGTTTTGTGGACTTGTAGAAGGTTTAGGACCATGCCCCCATGGGTATCTTGTGGGGGTATAGGGTACCAGGACAAGTCATTCAGTCCCTGTATAACCAGAGTGAGAGCTGTGTCTGTATTCTCAGCAGGAAGTCCAACATCTTCTCAGTGGGTGTTGGACTGGATTTTCATGAACAGGATCTGAGGCTGCAGTCGAGGTGTGGAGATTATTGGTACGATGGCCTCAGGATTGTATTGCTGCTCTTTGCAGTTTATGTGGTTCTGTTGGTCTCAACAGACTCAACAGAAACGGTCATCTGGCGAAAAAGTTGAACCTGACTCGACTTTTGGAGTACCACAAGGGGACATCATCTGGCTGCGTTGGTCAATCAAATATGTGCAAGAGAACATTCCTGGTAGATGATTTTGTAAAGGTAAACATTGTATTTCTACTGTGAAAACTTTCCAGAGTTGTGAAATCCCGTCTGTAAGTCTTATAAACCTGTGTAGAGTTTTGGTGTCTGATAAAAGTATTAATCTGTTTCTGAAAACGATACTACGATCGTATTTCATCTTCTCATCTGTACCTGACACAACACACCCACATCAACACAACCCTTTGCGGTTGTTGTAGCGGGGTCGCCCCTAATCACAGGGTCGGTGGTTCATTCCAGCTCCTCCTGTCCACTGAACCCCAAACAGCTCCTGATGGTCAGGCCAGCAGCTTGCATGGAAGCTCGCTGCCATCAGTGTTTGTGAATGAGAGGAACATTGTAAAGTGCTTTGGGTAAAACTCTTTATGAATGCAGCCATTTATAGTTTTTTCGTGTGAGGAGCTGGAGGTCACGGCTGAGGAGAGCTGTGATTGCTTGCTTGCTGTGATTGTTTGTGATGACACAATCCTCAACCCTGAACAGCAGCGTGAAGCTCTTTGACAGAACTGGACAGAACCTCAAAACCAGATGAAGGAAAACCTCCTCACTGTATCTGAGTGATTCTTCCTTCATGAGCCAACAGCTGACAGTTACCAGGACCACAATGTGATGATAAGTTAAACGGTCCAACAGTGAAAAACATGAAGTATTTATGTGATCATGAGCAGCAAAACCTCCTGATAACATGACATTATAATCCTCATTCGCAACACAAGAATAAACCAGAATTCAACTTCTTGTTTTGGAAAAAAAGACATTAATAAAACCTAATTATTTTGTTTATGACTACTGTTGTCCAACTACTTTCTGTTGGACTGACAACATATCTGTGACCCAACAGCCACAAGGGGGTGCTCATCTGTTTCTGTCCATCCTTCACCCCCACTGAATCAGTGACTTCCTGTCTGTGACAGTGTGCTGATGAATAAATGGATGGATTAATAGATAAAAAATACATAATTAACAAAAACATTTTAAATGTACAAAATTAAAAAAATCTCACTCACAAAAACAGAAAAATAAAAATTTCACAAACACAATTGTCAGACGGTTGCCTTGGTAACTTGAGTTTACCTGCTGCAGGTCTTCACTGTCAGACTTCAGCTGAGCAACCATCGCTCTCATACAGCCCTTCATGGAGCACAACGTGGCCTGATGAGAAAAACAACAACATAACGCTGTGATCTGATTGGTTACTTAGAGAGATGTGTGTGAATTGATGCCGCAGAAACAAGTTTCAAAGTATTAAAAAAGGTTCAAGTGTTCAGACATTTAAGACATGAACAACCTTATTGGCTACGTCTCCAAAGGTTAGATTGGTGAGCGCCATGCCGGCGTATCGCCGCAGTGTGACGCTGTAATGATCGCTGCTCAGGCCGAACATCTCACAGTCCACCTGCAGCAGCTCCGCCACTGCCTGCAGACCACCTGCAGGGACAAATAACTCACAGTCAGTCAACCAGTCAGAAAATAAACATGAAAGTAAACAAACAGGAACACAGTCAGTCAGTAAATCAGCTGCTTGCTGTCAGACTCACCGAGTTCGTTCATGGCGTGTCGATGTTCTTCATCAAAGGAAAGTTTCATGAGGACGCAGACGGCCGGGCAGATCTGATGCTCCACTGGAGACGGCACTGAGGACACAATATGTATTATTATATATTCTACAGTATTTATGTATAAACACAATATATTTGTATTATATTATATTTAAAATATACAGCGACAGAAACACGGCACTGCAGTTTAAATGTTAGTTGAAAAGTTTTGGTCATGTGACGTGTGTGCTGACTGCAAGTCCTCCTGATTGGTCCGTGTGTGTGAGACATCACTCACTAGGGTTGTCCTCCTGGTCGACGCCCGTCTCATGGTTCTCTTGCCAGCTCCAACACGCCTCGCAGTAATGACGCACCTGCTCCAACAGGTGGAGCACTCTGATCTCCCGCCGGCCTCTCTTATCATCCGGCTGACTGTGAACGATGTTGTGGAGCGCTGCCGACGCCCGCGCACGAGCCTCTTTACTGCCGCGCGAGTTACCTATGCAACAGGCAACAAACGACAGGTGAGATGACAGAGTTACCTAGGCGATGGGAAAAATATAAATAAACAGGTGAGGTAGGAAAGTTACCTAGGACAGAAAAGGACAAAAACATCTCCCAACATTTTACTTCTACAAGAATGGTTACCTAGCAACAAGGAGTCCTTGTCGTTGCCGTGCAGCAGCTGGATGAGCAGCGGCAGACAGCCGGACTGACGCATGGCGATGCACGAGTCCTGCGAGCTCGACATGGCGAGCAGCGTCCGCGACATGTCGTCTTTATCGTGAGTCCCCAACATGGACAGAAGACTGTACACCATCTCTACCTGCAGGGGGCAACACAGAGTGGTTGTTGAGGTGCTGAAATATTTTGGTGGAGGGTTACGAGTATTTGTAGGGGTGTTGCGAGGCAGAATTACTAACCTTGGTTCCCAGGTGGCTGGTGATTCGTCGAGGCACAGAGTAGCTCGCCTCATTGGTCGGCTCGTGGTCCAATCGGCTGCTGGAGCTCTGGAGGAGGAAAAAAACAAAGAAAAAAGATTAAAACGAGACGTAAAAAAGGAAAGACAAAGTGAAAGAAGAATGAAGGACAGGACGCTCACCTGAGCTGCGGCCAATCCGCTGCTGTCGCTCGCCCCCTGAGCTTCCTCCACCTGGAGAGAGAGAGAGCAGTAAAAACCTTTCATCAGCACACAGAAACTAAAATGACCTCATAGAGAGAAGAAATGAAAACAAGGTTCACATTTCACAGTGCTGCTGCTGCTGTGTGAGTGTCAGCAGCTTCATGCTGATTCACACACTTGAACACATTTAAACACATTTAAACAGGTAAACAGTGTTTGGTGTGTGTGAGATGGAAACAGACTGAGTGAATGAATGATGACGTGCATGAAGAGCTGAAAACATCTGATCTGTGTTGGTGATGAGGAGGCTGTAACCTTCCTCACATTAATACATGAAACTAAAAGAAATGTTTCCATCATGTTCTCCATGTGGTTTTCCATCGTTTGAGCTTTGACTGGAGCTCTTTTAATGACGTCATCTCGTTGTGTCCTCTTCTTCTGTGGTGATTTAATGGCAGCGACTGGAGAATCAGCTCCACCAGCTGTTTGTCTTCATCAACCAGTGAACTCAGATTCACCCAACAGGATGGAAACAAGCAGCAGGTCAGGTTTGATTTTGAAGATTTTCTGAAAATTCCCTTAAAAGTTGAACTTCGTTTGGATGAAACTTGAGTACTGAAAGCGGCTTCAGACTCACTGCCGACACAAACACTGTCTGAGGAGATCAGACAACATGAGGAGTT
>NTHP01001207.1:2482-13004 GCA_003416845.1 Oplegnathus fasciatus | reverse complement strand
TTAGCGAAAGGTTCTACAATCTTAGAACCAGCTTTATTAACAGCACGAGGTAGTTGTTCATTCAGTACTTTATGATACTTCCCCTCATCACCACCAGTGATGTGATACATAAGGTCAAACTTCTTACCAAGCTTCGTTATCCACGAATCATGTTTACCCTTATCGTCCGCCATCCTTAATACCTCTCAGGCCAGCATAGTCAAGATACAGATAACCAGAATCATGCTCATGTACAAACTCAGGGTAAACTCCCTGAACTTCTTGAGCAATGTATCCAGTACTCTCACCAATCATCTCTTCTGGAAGTTCTTTGGCTTTTTCATTCCAAGTCCAACTATATATATTAAGTCCATTGTTTTCATCCACACCTAAGAATTCAATATCATTCTTAAGTTGAATGTCCGTGAACATACTGCCGATACTAGCAATACCTCCCATCATGCTACCAGCACCACTCATCATACTGCCAGTACTGGAACCACCAGCACCTGTAGCTGTACTAGTACCACCAGCACCAGCCCAACCACCAACGATACTATTATACATACCGAGATTCTGCCAACCAGCATTCTGCTGACCCATAAGATTTTGATATTGAATTTGAGCATTCTGCATATCAAAGTTATATTGGCCCAGGCCTGCTTGAAGTTGATTATTCATTATCTGCTGTTGTAATTGAGCCTGTTGATTATATATACCAGAAGCACTATTAGCAGCACTGAAACCTTGTTGAGCAGCTTGTAGTTGAGCATTCTGTTTATTCTGCAACGTACTCATAGATTGATTCATAGCGGTATCATAAGACTGCGATGCTAAGTTACTCATTTGAGCTTGAGCCTGCGCAGACAGATTACCCGTAGCTTGGCCACTAGCAAGCTGAGTACGTGAACTACCTACATTACCACCGCCNCACCTGTAGTGGCCGCTGTAGTTCCACCAGCAGCACCGCCACCCATAGCACCCATCAAAGCACCACCACCAAAGAAAGCCCCAGCAGCAGTAGCTAAAGCATCACCAGGACGTGTTTCTGATTCAGTAGCAATCTTATCATACAAGTCAATCTTACGAAGAGGATTAATCTTCTTATCAATTTTAGCGAAAGGTTCTACAATCTTAGAACCAGCTTTATTAACAGCACGAGGTAGTTGTTCATTCAGTACTTTATGATACTTCCCCTCATCACCACCAGTGATGTGATACATAAGGTCAAACTTCTTACCAAGCTTCGTTATCCACGAATCATGTTTACCCTTATCGTCCGCCATCCTTAATACCTCTCANGGTAAACTCCCTGAACTTCTTGAGCAATGTATCCAGTACTCTCACCAATCATCTCTTCTGGAAGTTCTTTGGCTTTTTCATTCCAAGTCCAGCTATATACATTCAGTCCATTGTTTTCATCCACACCTAAGAATTCAATATCATTCTTAAGTTGAATGTCAGACATGAACATACTACCGATTCCAGCAATACCTCCCATCATGCTACCAGCACCACTCATCATACTACCAGCACTGGAACCGCCCGAAGCAGTACTTGTACTCGTACCACCAGCACCAGCCCAACCACCAACAATACTATTGTACATTCCGAGATTCTGCCAACCAGCATTCTGCTGTCCCATGAGATTCTGATAAGCAATCTGTGCATTCTGCATATCAAAGTTATATTGGCCCAGGCCTGCCTGTAGTTGATTATTCATAATCTGTTGTTGTAATTGAGTCTGTTGATTGTATATACCAGAAGCACTATTAGCTGCGGCAAATCCCTGTTGGGCTGCTTGTAATTGAGCATTCTGTTTATTCTGCAACGTACTCATAGATTGATTCATAGCGGTATCATAAGACTGCGATGCTAAGTTACTCATTTGAGCTTGAGCCTGCGCAGACAGATTACCCGTAGCTTGGCCACTAGCAAGCTGAGTACGTGAACTACCTACATTACCACCGCCAGCCGCCTGGCCATATGCCTGTCCAACCGCCTGTGCTTGACTTTTTTCAAGATTCGCCATAATAGCACTATTCTGATCGTCCAAATATGCTTGCTTATCTGCCATTAAAGTGGACTGTAAATTCTGCATGTCATACGTAGTATAACCTTCTTGAGCTTTTTTATAGGCATCCAATGCTCCAGGAAGTGCTCCTGCCATCTGATCTGCTAAATTACCAAGTTGATCACTAGTCTGTCCTAATTGTGCATTGTTTCCAAGAGCATCATAAGCACCGGAAAGATTATCATTCATACCCGGAGCATTAAAATCTATCCAGTTACCATTAATACCGCCTTGCTGGTTAAACAAATCCTCGGCCATACCGAGAATATTCTCTCCATGCCCCGCTGTAGGTGCCCAGGGGTTAGTTTCTGTTACACTTTCTTGTTCGTCGCTACCGCCACCCATGTTAGCGTACTCCTCTCTCACATACGTAAACAAGTCTACCTTGTTTTGACGTAAATTGTTTTACTATTTTAAAGCCTAACCTCTTAAGATATTTTCGATACCAGCCAGGCCTTCCGATTAATCTAATGTAGGGTTTATCTAGTCTCTTAGCAGCGCTTACCAAGAAATGATACATCTCCACTACATTTATCCTACCATCAATACCACCACCTACAATAGCATTAAGGCCACCTTCACATACTTCTACTATTCCAGCATACACAAGCTCACCTGTAACGTCCCTCTGTTCAAACGTAAAGGCACCTCCAAGGCGCATTCTCTCTTCCCAGTAGGATAGCTCACGGTCATCTGGATAAACCCTGTAGACACGCTCTATGAGCCTTCTGTTGTCCTCTGTAAGTGGGGTTATGAAAATCATACTTAAACCTCTGAAATTAATTTATTCATACCTTATCACTTATTAGTGTAGATATCATTTCTTTTAATTCCTTTACCTCTATCTCCATCTTATTAAGTCTACCCTCTACGCCCGAAAAGTCGCTAGGGGAGGAAGAAGGTGGAGGGGTTACAGGTATACTATCTAATTTATTTTTGAATGCAAGGGTAACTTCTGCTATACGTTTAAGTTGCCTATCTAGATTGTTACGCATATCCTCTACAGAACTATCATCAACAGGTTCAGCAACAAAGGGTATAACATTACCAAGTTCTTTACTCTTACTGCCACCTTGAGGGGGATTATCCGTAGGTCTACCAGAAGTATAAGGTCTCATCGTATACCTCCGACTCTAACAACGGCATCGAACCCTGTTAACTGCCAGTCACCAAAAGATCTATTTTGAATGCGCAAGGACAAGTATCTGTGGTTTTCCCTCAGATCTACCTTTCTATCCTTCCCGCATGTGAACTTAACAGAGTCCCCTAAGATAATTTGACCACCAGGAACTTCCGAACCACCTACTTGAATATATAATTCACCAGCACCAATGACTTGAGGCCAGATAGAAAGAACAGTCTTATAATTAGTAGTATCCGTTAATTCATCCAAATCAATATAGGACTTCGTAAGTTCGGAATAAATCTCTTGCCTTACTAATTCATATATTTTAGTTTCAGGATTTTTAGCACCTAGTGTTGTAAAGTAAGTCCCTCTATCGAGGACATAGAAACCGCCATCAGAAGAGGCACAAAGTAAGGATTCCTTCTTGAAGTTATAAGAAGAACCCCCACCTGCCAAATTCCATAACTCATAGGAATCTTCCCAGAGATAGTTATCAGGGAGGGCTTCCCATGTATTAACTTTTCTATTCTGCTCATCATACACAGGGATAGGTCCAACTTTAATATCTAATGTCCTGGGAATATCTACAAAAGACCAAGTCCCATATTTATAATTATAAACAGCAGCTTGGGTAGCTTCCTTAATCCTAGGTTTATTTGGTAGCTCCGGACCTTGATTAGGGTCAATGGCATTTGTACCAGAATAGATAACCCATATCTCATTCTCTGTAAGATAGGGTACTACTTTAATGGCTCCAGAAGTAACATCAGTAACCTTACTAAGTAACTCCTCTCTGACCTTGCCATCAATGACAGATTCTTTAGTTCCACCGTTATGAATATAGATGTCGTTAGCTGCAACAACAAAATGCTTATTCTCAAATTCTGCTACGCAGTCTGGATTAATAGCACCACCATCATCATACAGTAATTTAAATCTGAAGATATCGTTACCACCAACATAGTCGCAAGAGACCACTTCTTCAGTGGTATAGATGATGAACTGATCCCTTAGAGGTCTACCGTCTACCATGCCACCCTTGGCAAAGGAGAGATCATTATAACCACCGGCGCTTCCGTCAATGAATTTATCCGGATCCACATTACCATTGGCATCCGTTTCCCAACCCCAATCTGCAGGAAGAGCGTTAGGCGGAACAATATTACTCCATCGAACTCTTTGAGGGAATTCGTCACCGCCACCAACAGCCATAGCGAAGTTCTTAAAGGAACGCATAATACTGCACTTCCAAGAGGGGTCCCATCCTTCAAGTTCCTTAAACTTAGTGGTACCTTGTACAAGACCAAGCGGTCTCTCTAATTGAATAGAGTTAGCAATAAGGGAGTTGGATATTTCTGTAGTACTCCAAGGAGCTTCCATAGGGACGTTAATCTCCACCTTACGCATGATGGGTTCACCTTCTTCGTCCACCTCTCCAGTATCTATTAATTCAGGGATCATGCTCGTGTGATTCCATCCATTGGTATACCAGATGGCATTAGTGGTGAAGTATACCCATTCGTCATTTGACTGAGGCATAAGCGCTAAGTGCATAGGGATTTGTTTCTTGTCCTCATAGACTAGAGCATTTTCTCTGTTATTGTAAAAGACTGGAATGTAGCCATTCATCTTCTCAGCCTTTCCATTACTAAATCTTACATTATGAGCACTGGACCATGAATCAATACCAGTATCAAATGAAGAGAGGTCAGACATGACACCCTTAGCACCAAGACCTCTAATTTTTATATTTTGTAATGCCATTAGATTATCCTCATCCTAAGAGACCAAAATTCAAGTGGCCACCACCTACATAGCTACCATTACCAATTAGCGTTAACCTACCGAATGGTTTAGTCCTTGTATGGATATATTGATAGTAATCATCATTATTCTTTTGGGCATTAATATACGCATAAGGTACAGTATACATATCATTGAAAGGTATACTATATGTTGCAGTTCCGGAACAATCTACCCCAAAATAATCCCGATCAGCCTTCAGTACATGCCACCACCAAGGGATCTTTACATCTGTTTCTTTAGCAGCAAAGATGTTGCTTAAATCTCCTTTTCGAACTGTAGATGATTCTTGCTCTACCTCAAATATCTTTACCTTGTAAGTGGCACACATGTTTCTTCTGGGTCTAGCTCGATGATCAAATCTGAGACTTAAGTCCCCGCCACTGGCCCCAGGATGTATGAACTTACCACGTACAGCAGCATTGTATATGGTAGGTCCTGAACCGTTATCCCCTCCAGGTCCAGCATCCCAAAAGGCACACATGAATACAGTACGATTACGATATTCAACTGGAAGAGTGTAAGTCCAGCTAGCACTCTCACAAACCCTACTACTCCATATCTGTTTCCCTTGATCCCTTTCTCCGATCACCTTATACCAGGTTGGGTTCAAAGCACCAGGACCATCCGCAACATAGATATTAGTGGCTTCACCTGTAGCTTGAGCAGCACTGATAGTAGTAGCGGGATCGTGTAATTCAAAGATATTACTTAGGTCTCTACCGTTATCAACTATGCCAGTTTCTTTATCTTCAGGGACATCTCCAGTAAGTCTCTTTGGAAGGAATAAACCATCAATAAGGATATACTTACCATCTACTTCCTTATAATAAATCTGAGTCATTATTCCCCCTTTAGGATTTTAATTTCCTTTTTGAGATCTTGAATTTCTTTAATCAGGACAGGAATAAGTTGAGTATAATCTACAGATAAATATTCTTCAGAACTATCAATCAAGTGATTGAAATCTTCTGACATCTCTTGAGCAATAAGACCATACTCTTTCTTATCTTGTTTGATGTAACTTACAGGACGAAGATTATCAATAGTTATATCTCTTGGAAGATCTACAATCTCTGTCTTCAATCTCTCATCAGAACCACGGTAGATGCTACCTGTTACTTTCAGATCCTTCTTAACTGTAATGGTATTGATACTTAGGTCACTCTTCTGGAGATCCATAATAGTATCAGCTTCATTAGTGGAAAGGATTCTACCATTAACAAATAAACGATCCTTTACAGTAAGTTTATCTTTACGAGCCGTAACTTCTACTACATCTTCATATACTAATACGGAATGGTCAACATTCTCGAACTCTTTACGATTAGCATAACGATCTTCTACAAATCTAAAATTCACAGCACGAGATAACTTTTCTTCGGGAATAAGATCTGGATCCTCTTCTTCATCTGTAGTTAGTTTAATATCTGCAAGTCCACTAATCTTAGGAGATTCCGGAGTACTTTCATTATCTGTACCATCCGTACCTGCCTCTGTAAAATAAAGATCTTTACGAATCTCCATGTCTTCAAGAATAGTAAACTTAACAAGATCTTCTGAATCATCAGGATCATCTTCAATAGCAAAGATCCAGTTATAGAGTTTATTCATTTGGGCAGAGGTCATCTCTACTTTATTATCAAATCTTGGAAGGGTATTTTTAGATACTGCTTTGATGAGACGAATGTGATCATCACCTTCCTTAAGCATATCAAACGATTTAGGGTTTTGTTCATCTAGCTGTGAGATAAACGTACCGCGTTCTACAGTAATAAGTCAACTCCTACCCTACGTATAGTAGGTTAAAATTTGTGTTTAGTGTAAAGGGCAACTTAGTCGCCCTAAGTCATGTTTAAGTTTACAAGGTGTATCAAATCAAACAGCAGCTGAGTCCAGTACAAGGGTATCGTCTAAATACACTTTAAAGGGAAGAGTCCTATTAACTTTACCCATTAGACCGATAGGGTCTTGATAAGGCCGTTCAAATGATAATTGGTTTGTTACAGGAACAGCAAAATAACCCATTCCCTCTACTCGAATACCGTCTACCTCTATTGTGCATTTTGTTCTTGAATCAATAGTCTTACTTCCGAGTGCTTCAAATATTATCCTTGTACCTGCTTGGAAATAAGCAGGGATGTTAGTAGTAGAATAAGTCAAATCAGTTATTCTGTAAGGTTGACCTTCAAAGGTAAAATTGATTGGAGACAATTTACCAAAAGATGCACCACTAAAGTTACTATATCCAAATTGATTTGAATTACTTGATGCAACAGTAAGACCTTTAGTCACAGGTATATTAGTACCTATGTCTAATACTACCTCACCATCTATCTCTAACTTTAAAGGTAAGAGCATACCAAGTTTGTCTTTCAAATTAAAACCCTGAAAATTCGAAGAAACATATTTAAGTTCATCGACTGATATTACAGACGGAGTCCCTGTAAACTCACAAGTAATACCATCTACTGTCAAACTTATAGTAGATCTAAAGAGCGTACTGTATATCTTAGACCCAAAAAGAGTCAATGTAGTACCTGATTTACCCTCGGATAATTCAGAGATAATTACATTGGTATTTTCGTGGATAAACAGATTGGAAGAAATATTACCATATTTACTGTTATTCCTAAGATAACCCACCTTCTTAGGAACGGTTTTATCTACAGCATCAATACCAACAAAGAAACCATTAAATGATCTAGCTGTAATTTTCGCAGGTAAGCTCCTACCCACCTTCTCATCTAACTTGAAGGGATTAAAATCCAGAGCACTAATGGGGCCCTCCCCAGTTACATAGTATGAAGCATCCTTCTTACCACTGCTGGAAAGAGATAGTGCTTTTATACCATCGACCTCTAATTCCAGTAAGTATTTATACTTCAAGATTTCAAGATTTGAAGAGTCAGTCACAAACCTAGTATTATGAAGTTCACTTGAAGTGGGTTCTTTGCAATAATCTATACTATCAATAGTATAACGACTATTTTCAACAACCATGGCAGCAGGTCTCAAGCCCCCGTAAGGGCCGAGACCAGATTCAGCACCACGAGAATTAGCAAAGCCATAATAACCCTTACCACCATCTGCAACAGTAAGATTAAATCTGGTGGATTCCTCAGCCACCCAAACGACCTTCCACTTGCCTGCAACCTTAGCATAAGCTTTATTAATCTGAGACCAGTAATCTTCAGCAGATATAGTGGAAACATCAATAGCAGCTTTAAATAATCCATCTTTATTTACATGTATCATGAATTAATCCTTAGTTCTAACCGCATTGTAAGAGAACCAAATATCCCCGTTTTCGCCAGTAGCAGCTGCAGGTTGGCTAGTGGAGATAGTTAGTTTACCAGGGATTTTAGCTTCCAGTGCAGCAATACGAGCCTCTAATGCAGGGATAGAATTAAGCTTAGATTCTAGATCACTCATGTTCGTAGTAAGCTGTTGCCAATTACCGTTACTCCATACGTAGGTTGCAGGACCAGAAGGACCTTTACTCAGTTTAGCCTCTAACAGGGTATCTACATTTGTCTTATCATAAGAATCGTTAATAGTGCGGAACTTACTATCCGCCTCTATTCGGGAATAAGTCTCTGATTTACTATAAGCATCAATACCCATATCCCCAATAGGCATACCTTGGTAAAGTACTTCTTTCTTTTCTGCACTATTCTTGTTCTTAACAAACAATCTACCACCAAATGCGGAATCACCATCAGGACTAATCACCAGGCCATCCCTGGGATTGTTATTGTATAGAAGTTTGAATTCACACTGTCCACCGGTTTTATGCTCAACCTTCAGATGGTATTCTACTGAAGGGTGTCCATCAACAGCAAATCGAATAGGGGCTGTAACTGGAACTGAACCATCAATAGGAAATGCACCAACATCCCCAGCATCCAATACAATGTGTTCCTCTGTGTGTCCATTTACAGAGATAATCTTACCACCTGTACCTGAACTATCCCTTGTAGGAATGAACAGTTTCAAATGGTTATTGACAGGATTGAACTCTGCTTTAGATGGTTCATCTTGTGATATATCTTGAGTACTTACTGTTAGGTGAGTAACGTCATCACGAATATCCTTCATCTCTACGAGTAAGTCTTCTGCTTCATCTACGAGTACTTTAGTAGTCTCTTGAGCTGTGGTAGCAGCAGCACTAGCATCTTGAGCTACATCTGCATCTGTGTCTGCATCTTGAGCAGCCTCTTCTGCATCTTCTTTAGCGGCTACAATCTGCAACCACATTTCCTGGACACCAGCAAGAATAGTGTTGTTAATCTCTTCAGTAACAGCAAGAGCCTTCTCAGCAGCAGCCAGAGCCTCTAGAGCTTCTTTCTTAAGGGCTGTAATGTCTTCACCTAACACTTCGAAGTTTTCAAGATAATCCTTCAGTTGGTTAAAAGCAATCCACACTGAACGCCAGTCCTGCAGGGAATCATAAGAGGGACCAAATTGGCCTATATTCACGCTCTGTGCTGACTGCGGTATTTCTGGATCATAATAAATAGCCATATAAATCTCCTTACATGTAGGGGTATAGTTCACGGAATGAGTAACCATCCCTTCCATCTGGGGCACTAATAAATTTAGTATCCGGAATATCTTCAGCCTTAAGTTGTCCAACAAAGGTAGTCAGTGCTGCCATCATTTTTTGCTCAGCCATTGCTTTATTTTCATAGTCCTTGATAAAATCAAACCCATAAGCCAAAGTACCGTATAACAGAATCTCTGGGCAGGTGGTGATGAAGTAAGAACTATCTGTATCATTCATGAATACAATAGGGTCTCTTATGTATGTTACTCGAATCTTAACACTGGAGTATGTCTCAATATCAACTAGTGGGTTCTTAATAACTTTGGTTACAGGTACAGGTCTAAAGTACAAACGTCTGATATGTCTAGCATAATATCTAGGGACTACGGTATCATCCTTCATACTATACGTATCAGGCATGTTAGTCATATCCAATAGCTCAGGGTAGGATGTAACCTTCAGGGGTATCTTATGTTCAGGAAGATAAACGTATTTAATACGACCCATATCAGCGGGCATATCAATGAAGTCCGTAAAGGGGTATACTTCAATCTCTATTTCATTTTCAAGGGAGGGGATTTCAGGACAGGCAGACATAAGGGATTTCATTATCTGCTTTTCAGCAAGATAGATAAAATCAGGAATCATTCCCAACGTAGCGGTATCATTCCTATCTAGCCACTTCTGAACTGAAACCTTTAATTCACCATAATTTGTGAAAGGCATATTCAATCCTCTTATCATTAATAAATTCTACACAAGTAGTTATTTGTGTTATGGTTGCATTGTGTTATAATGCGTAATTAGGACACCATATTATATTATGAAGATAAAATCAATTTAAACTAATTATATATTAGATAAGGAGTTATTAAATGGCAGAAGCTTTTAAAGAAACTTTAGGTATGTGGTGGGTAAAGATTATCCTTCCAATAATATTCGCTATCCTTTCAGGGGTAGTGGTATATTTCTATCATCATGAGGTTCGTAC
>NTHP01001206.1:26382-43683 GCA_003416845.1 Oplegnathus fasciatus | reverse complement strand
TATATATATAAATATATATATGTGTTTGTGTGTGTGTGTGTCTGTACATAGTAGTTTAAAGAGGTACTGCACACTTAAACGTGTTTTTTGAGCTGTAAACTAAATAATATGGACTGTGATGAAACACACCAATGCTGCTGTTAATATTGACATTTCTTTGCAAATATATAAAAATCGGCATTCAGTCATGTTCCCTGTCATTTCCTGTTTAAAATCAGCCCTGGCCTTACAAGGCCAATGATGAGATAGAGCCAACCGTTTGGGACCTCTCTACATGATGAAATTTATATTAAAAAAGAATCAGAGGTGGGCGGCTCCACCTCCTCCAGCCCACCAGAGTGGGAGTCAGAAGTCTGCTAATTTTCACACATGTCTTGATCGAAACTCCTCATCATATTTACACAACTTTACAACATATTCGTTACCACTGAGGGATTCATTGATTATAGTGGAAGCATAGTGCAGCAACCGCTCCATGAACGGTCCGCCATTACGTGTTCAGCCTGTCAGAGACTGCATTGCCTCAGCTCCAGCCTAGGGCATTACTGGTGCTGGAGGCAACGGCTCGGGACCACCATGGTCCTCCACCACACTAATGTCTGCCTCAGGTGATTTGTGTCGCTCTCCATTTCTCTCTGGCCATGGGAATCCCCTGACGGGATATCACTGAGCAACTCCTGCGTCACACATCCACGACCCCCCACTTCTCAGCCCCTCCCCGCTTACCCTTTCAGCCCCATGCCCACTTTTCAGGATTTTTCAAACTGATGCAGTGGGTGGAGTTAGGCAGACCTGGGGGCGAAGTTACACTTTAATGTTCATGTCTACCTTGTCGAGCTTTTTGTCCTTGTTTTAAGCTTATGTATGTCTATTTCTGTGTAAATACATTGAGAGCAATGAAAAACCAGAGTCAGATTCCTTGTATATGTACACATACACATTAGCTGATTCTGATTTATACTGCATTTCAAAAAAAAGCCAGGTTGATTCTTTTCAAACATTTTAAAGACATTGAAATTGTCTAAGTAAGCGAAAAGCTTATCTTTAGTCAAGTTATGGGATCTGTTTCCTTTTAAATTTTACTATACTTACCGAAGCAGATGTATATCAATGTTTTTCTCTTTGTCTGAGAGAGGAAACAAGATGTTAGTCTTTTTTGATCTTTATTGTGTGTGTGTGTGTATGGAGAACCCAAACTGCCAAAATCAAAAAGAAATAAAGAAATAAATAAATGACTCAAGAAATTAATGTCATTAAATGCACCAAAAATAATATTTTAAATAAATGTAGGCATTAATTAATTTATAAAATGTGACAAAAATTGCTTCTTTATTTATTTACCTTTGTATTAATTCCCCAATTTACTTGCTTTCCCATTGAATTTTCCATTTTATTTATTAATTTATTATTTTTTCAATTTATTTATTTATATATGTATTTCTGCATTTATTTTTTTATTTTTTACATTTTATAAATTAATTAATGTCTACATTTATTTTTAATATATTTTTGGTGCATGTAATGTCAAATTCCTTTATTTATTTATTTTTGATTGGCAGTTTCGGTCCTCCATAAATGTGTACACTATTGCACACATGGGTTCACAAACTGACAGGCAGTGTAAAGTACAACTAGCAGGCCTATCAAAAAAAAACAACAGCTTGAAAGGGAATTAACTTTATTTCTTTACTGAAATGTATGGATACAGTAGTGGATTACTCTTGGTGCATATTAGCATCATATTATAAATGCTTGTCTGTCAAGAGAAAGTTGTCAAAAATAATATGAATAGTAAAATGATGACCTGAATCAGGATCACTCATGTTCTTCATTACATCAAGTCAAATAAAGCTTTTTTATGAAGTTTGTTTACTGTGTGGGAGTTGTAGGGATGTTTATGTCTATGGTATTCACATTCGACATGCTTGCAAATTGAATGCAGCTTTCTGAAGTTTTTTTTAAACTTAGCATTAGTGGCAATGCTAGCGTTAGCATGGTTGCTAGAATGAGCTATCTAACATTTTGCACTTTAAGCTCCACATCCTCCTCATCCATCCCCTAATGTGTCAACACTGCATTAGTTATAACGTCATTTGGTTTCATTTTAAAATACTAAGCTTCTATTTCTACTGTTTAGAAGTTAGGAAAGATGCCTGCCATTACTCACCACTAAGGAACTCACAGCCGAATGATGGACATCTGGAGCACATTTGGATTCGAGTGAGTCGTTCAGGTACACCAGGAAATTTCTCTTCTTCTTTAGGATTTCTGGCAGACTGGATTCTTTGCGGCTCTCACAGACCGGGATTAGATTGCAGTTTGGAGTGATTCTATTTCCATACAGGTAGGTGAAATCCTGTTGTGGCAATGAATTGTGTGCCTTCTCTCTCCCTAAATAACAATGTTCTTTCTTTACACTATTTTCAGATCAGAATAAGAATCAGCTTTATTGGACTGATTATTGATAATCTGACTCTGGTCTTCGTTGCTCTCAATGTCCATACACAGAAACAGACATACATACAGATTTCCAATGTGGTCTTTTAGATTATGTATTGGATTATGAATTTATTCACCAATTTGTTGCATTAGTGCCTAGAATTGTCATATGGTGTGACATGAAAGTGATATAAGTATATAAAATGAAAATGGAGTATACTTTTCTTAAGTAACTCACTTTATCATATTTTTTTATCATTACTATCTTGAGGTCCAGCATTTTCTTCATTACATTTTGTATTCATTTTTATAATCATCATGCAAAGTAAGACTTTAAGATTTTTTTTATTTATCACTAACAAAGCCTTTTTATTGTCACAGTTTAGAATGTCACACCAAATTATAGTGTCACACCACACCACAATTTGTCAATGCAAAAATGTGTATAATATGCATTTAACATTCAAACAAAAACTGTTTAAGAAAAATCACACAAAAGTGTGGAATATTGTGCCACTAAACATTGTAGAGCACTTGGGTATCGGACACAGGACTAGTGAAGAACCATATTTCTGGTGAGGAACACACTAATAAAGAATAGTATCAATTGTATAGTATTGTATGGTAAGTATTGTTTACAGCTAAGTCTGCTGAAAATTAACTATTGTAGTATTGATCACTCACACAGTATGTCATGTAAGTATTGATTACTCATAACTACTGGTAAGTACATCAGTCATATCAACAAGGTTGCTGAACAAGTTTATAGTTCAAGCTCCAGTTTATTTGTCACATATAATCATACAGGGTATAATCATAGTGAAAAGTTATGTCCTTTAGCTCCTTGAACTGTGCAATAAAAAATAAGTGTAAAATAGAATAAGAATATTATTTATTACTTATCATTTAATGTTAACTATAGTAAGTAAGTTTGAATGATAAGTAATAAAAAATAGTCTTCGGGCAATTCTTAGGCAGTGTCCTCATTCAGGATCCTAGTGGCCTAAGGGTAGAAGCTCTTCCTGAGCCTCTCAGTGTTGGCCTGGTGTATCCCATGTCTTCTTCTCGACCGCAGCAGGGAGACAAGGCCGTTATCTGGGTGGTTGAGATCCTCAACAATTCTCCTAGCCTTAGTCTTACATCGCCTGGTGTAAATGTCCTTTAGGCAGGGTAGTGCTCCGCCTGTGATACGTTCAGCCGAACGAACCACTCTTTGAAGGGCCTTGCAGTCCTGTTCTGTGCTGTTTGGTGCAGAAGTAGAAATTCCTCAGTATCGGAAGGAATATAAGGAATTTCCACAAGCATCTGAGGTGAAACAGTCTTTACCTTGTCTTCCTGTCACCACTGAGTCAGTATGCAGCGCCCTGGTCAGGCCGTCGATGATGTGGACACCAAGGTATTTGAAGATGTCCACAGAGGACCCGCTGATATTAAGGGGGGCGCAGTTCCTCACCTGCTTCTTCCCAAAGTCCAATATCAGCTCCTTAGTCTTGCTGACGTTCAGAATGAGGTTGTTGTCCTGACACCAGCGGGTCCGGCCCTCTACTTCCTTCAGGTAGGCCTTCTCATTGTTATCTGTGATCAGGCCTGCCACAGCTGTGTCGTCAGCAAACTTGATGATGGTGTTGGAGTCGAATGTGGCTACACAGTCATGTTTGTACAACAAGTACAAAACGCAGCCCTGAGGTGCTGCGGTGTTAAGGATGAGGGTGGATAAGGTGTGTCCGCCAACCCTCACCACCTGGGGTCTGCCTGTCAGGAAGTCAAGGATTCACTCGCACAGCAAGGTGTTTAATCCCAGGTCCTCGAGCTTTGTGATGAGTCTGGAGGGTGAAAGCTGAACTGTAGTCAATGAACAGCAATCTCTAGGTCGGGTTCACATGATGTGGCATCTTCTGACTGGGTTTGGGGCTCTCCAGTGGGAATATATATTTTTTCATGTGATGATAGACAAAAAAAGTGTTGAAAAGCAAAACATACATTAAATTTAGCTATTGGTTATAAAATACAAGAATAAATTGTTAGCTCAAATGAATAATTATTCTCTGTGTAGGAAAATACAGTTCATATCATATGGTGTGACAAATGGATCATATGAAGTGATAAGCAAAACCTGTCACACAATATGATGTAGTGTCACACCATATGAGGTTTCATGCACTTAACACAACATTAGGCCTTGTGGTTATACGCTAGCATCCTAACAGCATACCCACTGCAACATGGTAACATAGATGTAAATGTAATAATAACAAAAGTCATTCATTTTTGGCATTTCTATGTAAAAAGCATCACACTAAAAGACACTGGGAAAGGGTACTGAAGTGGGAGTGCCAAAAAGATTTGATTTATTGAAAAAGTGACAAGAAATAACTCACCTTGTAACCCTTCCATGTCCTTCTGACATGTTTTCTGTACTTCCTGGTTGAACAAGGACCCCTGCTCCCCAAGGGTCTCCAAACAATTGCCCATTTAAATATCACAATATAGTGTCACACCATATGATATCCATTTCTGGGACAAAATCTTTTTGATCAGAGCTGACTCAAAATATTATGCCTGAACTTTGATAAGAGCAGACTCACAAAAAGACATCTGCGTTATCATTCTGTCCTTAATTGAGTGCAGTTGCATTTAATATTCTTAGTTTTATTTAAGTTTAAACTTTGTGCAACGTGCTTGGGACAGTCACACCATATCAGCTGTTTCATATTTGGTTGAAAATTGTGAAAAAGTGAGTCATGAATTGCATGAATGTTCAGTATGTTCACATAAAGCAGCATGTTCTGAACAATATAAAAAAGTTTTTTGACAAAATTAATTTTCATTTATTTGTGTTTGACGCTCAGAACCAGAAAGGCCATGTCACGTCAATCACCCATCTATCTATCTATCTATCTATCTATCTATCTATCTATCTNATATAAATAAAAGAGGGACAAATGAAATGAAAAACCTGAATAAAAGAGTAGAGAAACATATCAAATGCAGATGCTTCTGTGCACCAGGGCTCACTGAATGGTTTGGGGAGTATGAAAATGTTGTTAATAAAATCACCAGATCTCAACCCAGTTTCATACCTATGGAAGATTTCAGAAACAATGTCTAAGACAATGCTCTCCAGCACCGTCACCATAACACCAAATTATATAATATAAACTTTTATCTTCAAATCTATTTCGTGATGTCGTGATTTCTGTGACTGTCTCTGATGCTGTATGCCCTTTTGTTATGTCTGACTTTGTTTTTCTTTCTATCTGCTGTACTCAGGTCTCTCTTGCAAGAAGAAATCTTGATCTCAATGAGATTACCTGATTAAATAAAGGCTGTATATATATATAAATGAGGGAATGTCTTTTTGGAGGAGTGGTGTTCATCCCTCCAATAGAGTTCCACAGACTTGGCGAGGAGAACTGAAGCTGTTCTGGAGGCTCGTGGTGGCCTGACTCCATCCTAAGACACTTCGTGTTGGTTTTTCCCTTAATTTGTCACCCATCTGTATATTGTTGACAGTAAGACAATAGTGCAATGGTGCACACTGCAAAGGGGTGCTGAAATAAATATTACTGTAACAGGTTGCTTTTTATATAAACAGCACAAAAAGGTGGTGCGACATAGATGTTAGGAGTCAGGAAATGGGCACGAAACGTCACTGCAGATCCATCACACCCTGGACACAAGCTTTTCCAACTTCTCCCTTCTAGTAGGCGCTACAGAGCACTGTACACCAAAACAACCAGACACATGAACAGTTTCTACCCACAGGCTGTCACTCTGAACAGTTACTCCCAGTCCCATAGTGTCGGGAACAATCTCTGTATAATAACATGAACATCCACTGTAACTGTAAATTATATATTTTCATTGTTTGAACACAGTTTACATGTAAACATGTAAATATCACTGTCAAACACAAATTATGTATAATGTGTATATACTGTCATACCCACCTACTATATATATATATATATAAACATAGCACAAAAAGTAAGGAAATTTGTGTTTGGTAGATTATTTCTTTGTTGTAACGGTGCTTCTTGGCAATAAATCTTATACCGTTGGAAAGTCTGTTTATTTCCCTTTTAAATGGTGCCACATTTGTAAGGAACATGCATTTGTGGGATGAGCAGCAGAGCTGAGTATGTGGGTTGCACCCATGAAAAATTGGCAAATTGTCTCTGCCAATGCCAAACAGCTTATTCTGCTGTTGCTATTGACTTGTTTTGAGCTTCTGGTACCCCCAGGTGCTGACAATCAGGTGCCTGATTGGCAGCACCTGTGAGCATAGGCCCTGCTAAAGTGGTCAGTAGGTGTCTGCTCCAAGAATCGGCATGCCACGTTTGACTGATCTGGATAGGGCCCGTGCGATAGGGCAACTTCAAGCTGGTGTTCCGCAAAACCAAGTTGCGGCATTATTTGGAGTGAGCCCGAATACCATCTCCAAAGTGAAGGCCAAGTTCCATATAACGGGGGATGTCAGAGACAGGAGTCCGCGAAGTGGGCGTCCCAAGAAGACGACACCCGAAGAAGACCGTTTCCTCACCCTGTCAGCACTTAGGTAGGCTGTCTTCTACAGATTTGCAGTCAAGGTTTGCAGGACGATATGGCCGACGGCTCTCTGCACAGAAAATTCAGAACAGACTGCACACAGCCAATCTCCGGTCTCATAGGGCTGCCAGGAGGCCTGCCATGACTGCCCTTCACCATCAGGCCCGTTTGCGCTGGTGTCGGCAACACGTGCACTAGAACCTGCACATGTGGAGGAACGTTATGTTCAGCAATGAGTCCAGATTCTGCCTACGGCAGCTGAATCATAGGGTCAGAGTGTGGAGAAGACGCGGAGAACGCTATGCTGATTGCTGCACCGATAGAGTAACATCTTTTGGTGGAGGCAGTGTGATGGTGTGGGGCGGCATCTCCCTCACTGGAAAAACGAGGCTTGTCATCATTGGAGGCAATCTCAATGNCAACCACGTTGGCTGACTTGCGACAAATGCTGGATGAAGAATGGGATGCCATCCCACAACAGTGTGTGACCAGGCTGGTGACCAGCATGAGGAGGAGGTGCCAGGCTGTTGTGGCTGTGTATGGTTCTTCCACACGCTACTGAGGCTCCTGTTTGTTAAATGAATAAATTGTTAAATTGCCAATATGTCTTGTTTCTTCACACTTCAATCATCCAATCCACCTAACAACACCAAACAAGAGTCAATGGCAGAATAAGCTGTTTGGCATTGGCAGAGAAGATTTGGCAAATTTTTCATGGGCGCAACCCACATACTCAGCTCTGCTGCTCATCCCACAAACGCATGTTCCTTACAAATGTGGCACTATTTAAAAGGGAAATAAACAGGCTTTTCAGCAGAATAAGATTTATTGCCAAGAAGCATTGTTACAACAAAGAAATAATCTACCAACACAAATTTCCTTACTTTTATATATATATATATATATATATATATATATATATATATATGTGTGTGTGTGTGTGTGTGTGTGTGTGTGTATACATATATACATAGAAATATATATATACATATATATACATAAATATATACATACATATATATACATACATACATATATACACACATATATATATACACATACACACACATATATATATATATATACATACATACATACATACACTACTCACAAAAAGTTAGGGATATTTGGCTTTCAGATGAAATTTCAGAATGCACCTAAAATGCACTATAACCTTTACAGGTGAACTTCATTTGACCTTCTCTAAACTTTTGAATGCACATGTCCAGCTGTTCAGTGTTTCAGTACTTATTGCATTGAGAACACATTGTTCTCTAACAAGGTGATTAACAGCAAAAATCACAACAAGTGTCTGATCCATGAATCAACCACTAAATGTTCTGGTTCAATGACAATTTGTATTTAAACAGTCCTCTTCATCATGCTGTTCACATTTTGACATTATGAGACCAAGACAACACCTAACAATCGATCAACAGTACTGGCCATTGCGAGGCTTCAAACGGGATGTTCTCAGAGGGAAGTTGCCACTGAGCTTAGAGTGTCACAGAGTGTCATCAGCAGGTTGCAACAGAGACACAGAGAGACTGGAAGAGTCACAGAAAGGCATAGAAGTGGACGTCCTTTGGCCACATCCCATGCCGATGACCGCTTCATTGTGAACAGTGCCCTGCGGAACCGGATGGTGAATGCCACTCAACTCCAGGCACGTTTAAGGGAGGTGAGAGGCACCCGAGTGTCACATCAGACCATTCAAAACTGCTTACATTAGCATGGTCTGCGTGCTAGACGACCTGCAAGGGTACCTGACCACGCCACCAGGCACAGGCGTCATCGNTCTTGCATGGGCCGGGGAGCATTTGCGCTGGACGAGGAACCAGTGGGCCTCAGTGCTGTTCTCTGATGAAAGTCGATTCACATTGAGCAGAAATGATGGCCGCCAACGCTGTCAGAGACGTCAAGGAGAATGCTACGCATCAGCCACTGTTGTCACCAGACGAGCCTTTGGAGGTGGTGGTGTTACAGTCTGGGCAGGTGTGTCTAGTCAATACAGAACTGCCCTACACCTTGTGAATGGTACTGTGACAAGCTGATACTACCTGAATAACATCATTAATCCAGTCATTGTACCTCTGCATGAGCAACACAGGCCTGATTTCATCTTCATGGACGACAATGCCCCAGCTCATCGAGGTCGCATCATCAGGGATGTATATATATATATATATATGTATATATATATATATACACATATATACACATACATACATACATACATATACATATATATACATATGCATATACACTCCCCTCCAAAAGTATTGGAACAGTGAGGCCAATTCCTGTATTTTTGCTGTAGACTGAAAACATTTGGGTTTGACATCAAAAGATGAATATGAGACAAGAGATCAACATTTCAGCTTTTATTTCCTACACATAGTAGGTGGGTATGACAGTATATACACATTATACATAGCGTACATAGATTTGTGTTTGACAGTGATATTTACGTTTAAAAAAAAAAAAAACTGTATTCAAACAAGTTCATATTAAACAGAGATTGTTCCCGACACTATGGGACTGGGATTAACTGTTCAGAGTGACAGCCTGTGGGTAGAAACTGCTCATGTGTCAGGTTGTTCTGGTGTAGAGTGCTCTGTAGCGCCTACTAGAAGGGAGAAGTTGGAACAGCTTGTGTCCAGGGTGTGATGGATCTGCAGTGATGTTTCATGCCCATTTCCTGACTAACATCTATGTCGCACCACCTTTTTAACAGCCAAATTCCCTTCCACCCCAACAAGGCTTGGCACCCAAAGAAACCCCAGTGAACCTCCAGCTGGCTCAATCTTATACTGCATTCAGGGGCTATGGATATTGAGACAAAAAGTAGGGAAAACTGTTCTTCCCTGTTCCTTATAAATCCTTTCCAACAAAAGTCCCCAACATTGCAGAAGCAATAGTCAACAGTTGTGGCAAATGTATAAATATTTGCTCAGAAGAAATACATACATTCAACAACTGATATTGCAGAAACAAATTTATTGGAAAAATTCAAAAGTTAAGTCAACAGTTATGAAGCAAAACTGAAAAATGCCATCATCTTTGCAAAAATCTAACAGAAAATGGCTGAGGCAATGCCTTTTGCCTCCACAAATGGCTCGAGGTGTTACTGTTGCCAGGACTTTAAATGGCAGTTTTTGAAGCATATTTTGGAAGGGTAGCCAAAGGGCTTCTTCCATTTCCACAACCCTGTCCCCCCATCACCAGCAGCCCTGAAAGGCCTGGCCTCCAGTCCAACCCCATTGCTCCCAGGGCAGTGTCAATGGTTGTCACTGCATTGACCTCCTGCAAGGAGAAAATTGACATAAATTAAAACTGAAAAGGTCCAATATCTTTATAGTCACAGATCTGTGAATTATATTCATCTGGTAAAGAGTGTGGCAACCTCAACTCTGGGTTTAACTTAATACAAAAATCACTTGTCAATTTGGAAATGGATAGCTACAAACTTGTCTAAATTAAGTACGACTATAAAACCAAAAGTAAATTACATTCATTAGGGCTTTGTTGGTTATTTTAATTGTACATTTGTTTGAATTAATCTGATTGTGGATTTGTAGATAATTTCTTAGATACTTTGACATTTTGTGCACATTTGTTAATAAAAATACATTTAAAAAAAAAAACAACTTACTACCAGTGTTGTGAAGTTTGTGGACTGGAGGCGGTACCCATAACTTGATGTGCGCCCCTGCAAATGAGTAAGCTTTGCTTGACTTCCAATTTGAAGGGTGAGGATGGCAGCCTCTCTCCACAGATTTACACGAACCCTTGTGTTGTTCTGTTTTTTAAAAAAAAACAGAAAAAAAAAAAAAGTTACACATTTAGGCTCCATGCCCCATATATTTCCTGGCCTACATACAGCATTAATACAGTAAACTAAACATTCATGTCTCCTCAGTTCAAAAGTAATCTGTGATAATTGTATTTCAGTTCAGTGTTAGGTTACATTCTCTACACCCAAGCTATTAGCTGACTTTTGACCTTAAATTACATGCATATATTCATTTTAAGAACATTTATAGCTTACCTGCTGCAATGTCACCGTTTAAGGGCACCACCTCTTTCCCCATCTGAATTTTCTTACTGCTTGATAGCTGAACAACAAAGATAATGCATTTATGTTATTACAGTATGAACATATAACTGTTTAGCATGAACAAGGAATCTAGAAATGAATTTGCTGACCTCAGTGACCTCCCCCTACACTGTGAGGAGCCCTTCCGTGTCTCTGGTTTCAGACAGGGGACTGAACTTGGATTGGGGGGGGGGGGCTCAATTCTCAATGAGTCAGACACCTCCAATTGCGCCGACTTAAAAACTGTGGGTCTTTAGACAGATAAAATATGGAGGTGCCTGCCCACAGAGGGAGTAACCGCTCATGAAATAACCCAGTTCAGGCTGTAGCTTTTTGGAAGACTCTTCAAATACAGTTATTTTAACAAGGGAATGTCCATCCGTAATGATGGTCAGTGTGTTATTCTTAACACCTGGTTTCACATTTCCATTCTCCTCAAAAGTCCACGTAATTACTTTCTTCATCTCCTTCTGTGCAATCACACATATGTGAAGCGGTGGGGGCCAAGCATATGGGGTTTCAGGTTTGGTCCAAATAAGGTCTCTTAGCACCATTTCAAACTAATAAACAAAGACAAGGTATGTTAATACAGACAGGCTAGTATTTCTAGTTCAACTAATTTCACAGAGCTCAAAGAAGACCTGTAAGTTGTTTTCACTTCAGTCTTAACTGGTCAAAGAATTTTTCCCAAACAAAGTACATTTTCATTTCATAAGAACAAAAACACTCACCTCTCTGGAAGTCTTCAACTGTGAGAATGGCACAGCCAGATAAAACGCTGGAATTTGTTGTAATTCACTGATTGCCATTTGACTGGTTACACCTACATTAGTTTCTGCCGCTGTTTGTGATTGGTGTAAGACCTTTTCAAGTGTTTCAGGTTTCAGACACCACATGACACACAGCTGTGCCCACTTTTCAAACTGTGAAAAAACTTTATCCACACAAATTTCACATCTACATGCTAGAGTAAAAAGCTTTAAGTGATAAGAGTTATGGCTGTTTTTAGTTTTGGTGTTTTCTTTGAGTAACCCCCTGGCAGAATTGTCTGTGTTTTAGCAATGATTGTGGCCAACAATGACTACTGATATGATTACTACAGCCTTTACTGCTACTTATTACCACTGTGTTCAGTGGTGTTTTTGAATTATCACTGTTTCAAATTAATTAATGCTTCTTTTGCCTGTTTCTGATTGTTATTTTTAAGTTGGTACAACTCTCTTTCTGCAAACAATCAGGATCTGTACACACCTGGTGGAACTGGTGGTCAGGGTTCAAATCCCACCTGAAGCCACTGTCACAATATTTAATTTCAGAAGATAATTGTCTCAAACCACACACAGTTGATTGAATTACTGAATACACCTGCAGCAGGTTTATGACTGGTTTTAAGATGTTTTAACAGTTACTACTTCTCTCGGTGGTGACAAGGAAGTTTTTGTTCGATAGCGCGTGGAGTATTTGAGTTTTGTTTGGGAAGGACCTAAAAGGTCAGGGCAGATTAGCAACAACTGTACCGTGAATGTAACTATCATGGGTGATACTACGATTGGAGACAGCAATAGTATATCATGGCAAGATGTAGTTTGAAAGAGCAAGGATAGGAATGACACCATTGCAATGTTTCAAGTGTCAAAGAATGGGACACACTGCAAGAAAATGCAAAGGAAAGCAAAGATGTGCAATATGTGGAGGTGAACATGAATATGGAAAATGTGGTCAAGATGCTGCAACTGTGGCGGTGAACACAGTGCTGCTTTTGGAGGATGCCCTGTTCAAAAGGCAAGCTAGAGAGATGCAAAAATATAATGTAACAAACCAGATATCTTATGCTGATGTAGCTACAAAAGTGAAGGAAAGTGAGCTAGCCAAATCCAGTGTTACACATGGAGTAAATAGCATAAGAGAGTCTGAGAATAGATGATTACTAGAGGTTCCATCTCCTATATCAAGTCAGAGGCAAACAGAACCAAATCCATGTATAAAGGAGATTAATAAGGATACACTGATTGTGGATAAAATCAGCTTTGTTGTTTTCATCTGTAAACCTGTTAATGTGGCAATGCAACAAAAGAAAAAAGTGATAGAATCAAGACAATTGAAGAGGCAGCCATAGAGATACTGGGGAATAAAGAAGTTAGAGCTGAACTGATTCATGAGATGCTGAACCTGTCTAATTATGATGTACTGTCTCAAGGTCATTAGTTTCCTGATGGTATTTCATATCCTCCAGTGGAATGCCAGAAGTTTAATTCCTAATGGACAAGAGTTCAACAAGGTTGTAGCTGATCTGGAAGTTATACCTGATACTATGTGTATACAAGAAACATGGTTAAGACCACACTTGGACTTTGTCATGCCAGGTTACAGCTCTGTTAGATGTGACAGAATCGAGTATGAGTGTATAGTGATAGAAATGTATAGTCCCATAGGAGACATCAAATTAGTCAATGTGTACAATCCTCGCAAGAAGTTGTTAATACAAATATTTCATGACATCTCAGAAAGTATTGATAGAACAGAAATATGGTGTGGAGACATTAATGCTCACAATACTCGATGAGTAAGTGATCATACAGACACAAATGGAGAAGTAGTTGAAGAACTAATCGAGGAGAGATCACTTGTTTGTCTTAATGATGGTACCAGGGTAGATGTAACAAGAAATTTAGTTTCATGTTTCGATCTTACCTTAGTCTCTGGAATTATGAGTAATTTATGTGAATGGAATGTAAAGAATGATACTAACATAGGGAGTGATCACTTTCCAATATTATGCTCTATGAATTTTGATATGTATGTATAGGAAGGCTATGTAATAGAAAGATGAATGCGGAAAATTTGGAGAATGTTGTATCAAGTCCACTGAAAGTTTATCAATGGAGGTTGATGTAGCTGTGCAGTAGCAGTGACATCCATACTTATTAGTGCTGTATCAATATGTATTCCTAAGAGCACAGTGAATGGGAAACAGAAAATGATTCCATGGTGAAACGAAGAATGTAAAAATGTTATAAAAGAAAGAAATCGTGGATTTAGAACTTTTATCATTTGAGTCAAGATTATTATTATATTGATTATCACTTGACATGGACATTATATTACATGAGTTAAAAGTGGCCTTAGAGGGAAGTGGATATATGGCTCCAGGACAAGACCAACTATGCTATGCTATGTTTAGACAATTACCAGATAAAGTCTTGGAAATTATATTATGAAAATTATTGAAAATAAATAATGATGAAATAATGAAAGTTGAGAATGTGGCAGAGGAAGTGGGACACAGATATCAAAGGGAGACACTATTACAGTATACAGAAATCAATTAAGATGAAGGCTTTAAAAGGGAAGTACAGAAGAGAGAGAAGTGTTTTTTTCAAGTCTGCAGTGTTATGCATTTGTGCTTCAAGGTTTTTCAGGCAATTCATTCATTTGTGCATTTGGTAGCAGTGGTTTTGTTTTTTCTTATTGACAGTTACAACCTCTCTCCAGTTTACTTCTGGCAGGGTGATGGCTCAGTGGTTACAGTGCAGGGTTGGTGGTTCGAATTCCGACTCAAGAAGACTTTTCTTTCAGAAAATAGTGTCAAACTCTCTGAACCAGTAAAATGTTCCACATCTATCAAACATTGAGTTTTATTCAACTTTTATACACGTACACACATAGTAACGCACGTTACACTTCAGATGTACTGCAATTAGTGCTCATTTTGGGGGAACCCCTCTTGTGGTGTAACTAAGTAACTGCACTTTCAGAAATACAGCTTAAAATCATTACAAAATACTACCTTTTTTTTTTTTTTANTATGTATGTATAGGAAGGCTATGTAATAGAAAGATGAATGCGGAAAATTTGGAGAATGTTGTATCAAGTCCACTGAAAGTTTATCAATGGAGGTTGATGTAGCTGTGCAGTAGCAGTGACATCCATACTTATTAGTGCTGTATCAATATGTATTCCTAAGAGCACAGTGAATGGGAAACAGAAAATGATTCCATGGTGAAACGAAGAATGTAAAAATGTTATAAAAGAAAGAAATCGTGGATTTAGAACTTTTATCATTTGAGTCAAGATTATTATTATATTGATTATCACTTGACATGGACATTATATTACATGAGTTAAAAGTGGCCTTAGAGGGAAGTGGATATATGGCTCCAGGACAAGACCAACTATGCTATGCTATGTTTAGACAATTACCAGATAAAGTCTTGGAAATTATATTATGAAAATTATTGAAAATAAATAATGATGAAATAATGAAAGTTGAGAATGTGGCAGAGGAAGTGGGACACAGATATCAAAGGGAGACACTATTACAGTATACAGAAATCAATTAAGATGAAGGCTTTAAAAGGGAAGTACAGAAGAGAGAGAAGTGTTTTTTTCAAGTCTGCAGTGTTATGCATTTGTGCTTCAAGGTTTTTCAGGCAATTCATTCATTTGTGCATTTGGTAGCAGTGGTTTTGTTTTTTCTTATTGACAGTTACAACCTCTCTCCAGTTTACTTCTGGCAGGGTGATGGCTCAGTGGTTACAGTGCAGGGTTGGTGGTTCGAATTCCGACTCAAGAAGACTTTTCTTTCAGAAAATAGTGTCAAACTCTCTGAACCAGTAAAATGTTCCACATCTATCAAACATTGAGTTTTATTCAACTTTTATACACGTACACACATAGTAACGCACGTTACACTTCAGATGTACTGCAATTAGTGCTCATTTTGGGGGAACCCCTCTTGTGGTGTAACTAAGTAACTGCACTTTCAGAAATACAGCTTAAAATCATTACAAAATACTACCTTTTTTTTTTTTTTACAAAGAAATACATAAAATACCAATTCCTATTTACCAATTGTGGCCATACATTTGTGTAGTGTGTATGTGTGTGTCAAACTCTCTGAGCAGTTTGACACGCACATACACACATCTTACACTGCAGATGACACCTCAACTCCTTTAAGTAAGGACTCAATCAATTTCTTTCAGCTACTGCTATTACTGCTACTGTTACTTCTACTTCTACTACTGCTACTGCTACTGCTATTACTACTTCAAGTGTTTTTACTCCTTACTCCTTACAGGTTACAGGCTATATCTCTTTGTGAAAAAGGCCAGATTTAAATATATTTTGCAATGGTTTCTGAGAGTGTAGTTACTCGGTTACACCACAAGAGAGAGTATCCACTAAAGTGATCGCCAGTTGTACTGTTTACCACCTCTATTCTTTGTAAGTATTTCAGTCAAGTTGCTTGATGGCGCAGTGGTTAGAGTGGGAACTCTGTGGGAACTTTGGGGTTGGCGGTTCAACTCCTGACTGTTCTGCAGTGCAAAGCAATTGTGCTTCAAGACTTTTCAGGTGATTTAGGAACTCTCTCCTTTTTAGGTGTCATTGACAGTGTGCTCAGTAGTACAGAGGTTAGAGTACGTCACATGTGGCAAAACACTTTGTGGGAACTGCAGGGTCAGAGGTTAGACTCTTGACTGTTCTGCAGTTCAGTGCGTTTGTGCTTCAAGAGTTTCCAGGCCTGTAATTTCTGCTTTTCCAGCAATTCTTTTCAAACTGTTTCAGCTGTCAGCATTCACACGCATTTTCTGCAGAAAATGCAATTTTTCTAGTTAGTGTGAATGCTGATTCAGCAGCATTCACACTATCATTGTTGTCTTTCTTTATTATTATTATTATTATTAGTGTGAACGCTGATTCAGCAGCATTCACACTATTGTTATTAGTGTGAATGCTGATTCAGCAGCATTCACACTAATAACACACTATTGTTATTCTGATCTTTATTATTCTGACTTCTTATTCTTCTTCCGTACGTTTTTCGGTCGACTACTCCTTCTGCATACCTTCAGCACATTCAAATATCAAAATGTTCAGCTATTTAAGGACATTTCTGCTGTGACTTTTCTATTTTCTACCTTTTATACTTTTTAAAATATTCAGCTTTTTCAACATTTTTTTTACAATGCAAGTGAATGGGGGAAATCTTCAAATCCTCTTCAACTTCTTCCACTTTGAAGTTCTACTCCTTCCACATACTTTCAGCTACAGACTCCATTTAAACTTTAAACTGTTCACAAGACTTTCAACTATTAAACTTGTATTCAGCTTTTTGAAATCTTTTATAGTTTTTTCAATATCACAGTTTTAGTTTTGTGCTTTTTTCAGTCCTTTTCTGAGTTTATAATGAGTGTGTATGGGGCGGAATGTTC